>JAEPRB010000145.1:0-103496 GCA_016758965.1 Circinella minor | reverse complement strand
TTTATTCACAATTTTAATTTTTTTTTCAGGAACAGACTCAACAGAGGAAATTTCATCGTGGGTCTGAAGCCCTGCTAAATTTATCGGACCTTGGTCTCAGACCCACTGTGAGAGTTGAAAATACCCATACAGTATTTATAACTCGACTTCAGTATTCCTTCCATTTTTGGTAACTTTTTGAAGCTTTTGAGCCTGTTGATTGGCAGACTTCTTCAATTTCTTACCAAAAAAAAAAAAATCGAGTTATGATACTGTGGCTATAACATGGTTGAAACCACTTCTACTATATTATGATAGGCAGTTTGAATGATAAAATTTTCTTTTTGTGGGTCATTAACTATATGAGATGATGAGAAAAGTAGTAAAAGAAGTGCGTGGGAATGCTACTTCTCGTCAAACGATCATGGGTTCACAAAGTAAAAGTATGCAATTTCATAGATTATCATTCATATTTACAAAGCATGCATTTTCATTCATATTCATAGATATTTTTTTATAGATATTTGTTCAGTTTTATGTAGCTTCATATATCATTCAGAATCATACATTGTCACTCAGATTCATTAATTTTTGTAATAGAGATCTATAGATTTATTTCCATGAAAATGAATGATTGTCTTTTTTCATGCATATCCATAGAGAAGCATGGCATTTCATAACCTATACATTCATATTCATAGAGAATTGGGTAATTGCATGCAATTTTTAGCTGTGGTGTTATTTTGATAAACAACTTATTAAATACATCTTTTAGTTCTCTAAGCTCTAATGTTTATATATTACCACACAATCTCTATAAATACATTTTTGTTCTTTGTACAGTGTAACAAGCTCATATTAAGAATAGAGTGGGGTGTCCGTAGCAATTATTATTATTGTGTATTATTGTTGTAGTGTTATATTATGACTTTTTTTTGTAGAGGCTACTTTTCTGTCTGTCTGTCTGTCTGTCACGCTTTTAGCGGAGTTGCAATTTACATTTCTCCCATGCAATTTCTTCCCTGTAATCATATTTATAATATTTAATAATAAAGGACCATGTCAATGTGAAATAAAAACAACTAATAAAAAACCATGACTATGTAATGATTTAAGAGTATATAAAAAAATTAATAATAAAAGCTCATGAGAATGTAATTTGTTTCCAAAATCCCTTTAATTATCGCCATCTTAATAACGTCTTCATACAGCTGAATGGTAATTCCAACACAACTTTTCCCTTTCTAAAAACTGCTGAGATTCTAGAGTATAAGAACGCCTTTCCCACTCGCCAGGCGAATTTTTTATTACTACTACTTCACAGCTATTATTTTTTCATACCCCGAATTGCGGTGTGCAAATAAATAAAGACGCATTTTAGTGATTAAGTTGAAATTTCTTAAGAAAGAAAAGAAAATAGAAGTTGATCCAAAAACAATGGCAGATCATCCAAGTAATAAACGCTCGCTAGATAATGATCCTCTAGTAGATCAAGAAGAAGAGGGTAATAAAAATGTTTATGGCAGATTGAAGTTTGAAATAACATACCCAATTCTTTTTTAATTAATGCATATAAGCGTATGCATACATTTATATTTCATATAGAAGAAGACGACATTGGACCAATGTTACCACCACCCACGCCTGAACAACCTCGAAAGAAAAAGAGAGGTACGAAACGAACAGAACAACCAAATGTTCTATAAAAGAAAAAAACATGATAGAAAATGAGAGCCAAAAACAAAAACACGTATTTTTACTTAATTATGTCGATGCTCCTTATATATTAGTCCTTGCTCATGAGAAACTTTACCTTTCACACCTTCCCGCTGCTGATATGTATGAAAAAAGTTATATGCACCGTGACACACTGAGCTATGTTGTGGCATCGGCAAAGTAAGTATAAATATACAATATCGAAGAGAAAATAGATGGGAACTGATCAAAAGAAATATTACTGTTATTATTAGGAATGATTTTATTGTTACAACTTCTGTTGATGGTCATTTGAAATTCTGGAAGAAAACTGCAAATAACATTGAATTTGTTAAACATTATCGTG
This sequence comes from Circinella minor, assembly GCA_016758965.1. Taxonomy (NCBI): domain Eukaryota; kingdom Fungi; phylum Mucoromycota; class Mucoromycetes; order Mucorales; family Lichtheimiaceae; genus Circinella; species Circinella minor. The sequence goes on along the minus strand of JAEPRB010000145.1, from coordinate 101,455 downwards.
CTCATATGGCAAACATCACTGGACTTAATATTTCAGCAGATGGTGAATTATTAGCTACAATTTCGGATGATATGTCAATGAAAGTATTTGATATTACAAACTTTGGTAACCTGTCAACCTTCTTCTCACTTTTGATAATTAGTTAATTAGTTAGATAATTGTATTAACAATGATTTGTTCTTATTCACTATTCGAATTCAAATACATTAGATATGATCAACATGATAAAATTAGGATATAAACCAAAAAGTGTATGCTGGATCCATCAACAAGGACAAGCTCAAGCATTAATTGCTGTGTAAGTAAAGAAATATTAATAATTTAAATTGAAGGGATATATATGGATAACTAATATATTACTTATAGATCCGAAGCAGATACTTCAAAGATTCATCTTTATGATGGGCGTGCGGAAGGAAAACCTTTACACACTATTGACAATTTACATTCACAACCAGTACATTTAATAGCGGTGGGTGATATAATTAATAATATAGTTGTTGATTTATTTTAATTTTATCGATTGACTGACTGGTGGGACACACCCTATGATCAATTTATAGTTTAATTGGAGGTTTAACTGTGTTGTTTCCGTGGATACCCAAGGTATGGTGGAGTATTGGTCTCCTGAAAATCCTTTTGATTTGCCAAAATCGGTTGGTTTCGAATTGAAATCGGAAACAGACCTTTATGAATTCAGAAAGGTAACACTATCTCTTTCTCTTGTATAAAAAAAAACTCCTTTCAGTTACCTATTCTTTCTCCAATATATAAACTTAATGCGATAAATCAACACAAAAACTATTCATATTATTTCATAGAGCAAATCAACACCTACATCGTTGACATTTTCAAATGATGGATTGAAGTTTGTTACGATGAGTTTTCCTGATCGACAAGTACGTGTTTTCAAGTTTTTGACAGGCAAGATGATTCGCAAATATGACGAGAGTCTTCATGTTATCAGTGAAATGCAGCAGGTAAATATATCTATAAGAATGTGTGACATATAAAGTTATATGGGTGTGTATGTGTGTGTATGATATCAAGATATCAGATATACGGCAGCGTATCTAACATGTAACGAATCAATTATTTGTATATTCAATTTATTAGGCAGGAACTGCAATACACAAACTGGATGACATGGAGTTTGGTCGACGTTTAGCAGTAGATCGAGAATTAGAAAAATCGCCAGCAGCTAGTTTTGTTAATGCAGGTAAATAAGAAAGTTATATACACTTATGAATTTCTGTCTTGGAGAGTTGGAGCGTGCGTTACTTATTCTTAGATACTTTTGCTAGTTTTTGATGAAAGCAATAATTTTATTGTGTACGCAACACTGCTTGGTATTAAAAGTAAGTAGAAAAAGTCAAAAAGGAGCGATTTCCATCCCAAGGCCAAAAAGAAGGTACTAAATTAAATAATTTCTACTAGTGGTGAATATTAGGACGAACAAAGTAGCCCGATTAATCGGAAAATCAGAAACACATCGATTTTTGAATGTTACTTTATATCAAGGTGCACCTAAGAAGAAAGGTGTTTATACTTTGGTATGTATAAATAGTATATCTTTATAAAGAGTATGAATCAGTTAAAAAAATTCTCACTTAAATTAACCATCCTTTCACGTTGTAAATATTCTCTCTCACTAGGCGATGGCGGCTTCAGATAATACAACATTGAAAGAAAGTGAAATGGTAGATCCAACTTTATTAACTACTGCCTTCAAACGAAATCGATTTTTTATATTTACACGACGAGAACCTTATGAGTAAGTGGTTAAAGAGATGATTAGAATTATATATCGACATACAAAACTCGTGGATCTTACATTGATAAACTCATCTCCCGCTATCTCTCTTTTCTTCTTAGTGACGAGGGTCAGCAGAAAGGTGATCGTGATGTATTCAACGAAAAACCATCCAGAGAAGAACAAACTGTGGCAGGTACTCAAGAACGTAAACAAATTCTCGGTACACATGCTATTCTTCGAACTACCTCGGGTGATATTCATATTCGATTACTTCCTGATGTTGCTCCCAAAGCTGTTGAGAACTTTGTCACACATGCAAAGAATGGTTATTATGATAATCTTATTTTCCATCGAGTTATTAAAGGATTTATGATACAAACGGGCTGTCCATTTGGTGATGGTACGGGAGGTGAATCTATATGGGGTGATGATTTTGAAGATGAAGTGACTCGAGAAGTTAGACATGATCGACCCTATACAGTGAGTATGGCTAATGCAGGTCCAAATACAAATGGAAGTCAGTTTTTCATTACTGTTGTTCCTACCGTAAGTATTCTTTTTTTTAATTATATAAAAAGAAATATGAATGAGTGGATCTCGTGATTTTGTTTTACTAATAAGATCTCACCCATCACCCTATATTATTGTTTTAGCCTTGGCTTGACAATAAGCATACAATCTTTGGTCGAGCTACTGCTGGTATGGATGTTGTACATGAAATTGAACATGTTAGAGTGGATAAGAATGATAAACCATATGAAGATATAAAAATTATTAATATTGAAATACGATAAAGTTTTAAATATATTTCAACAAGAAAGTTTGAGTAAAAGTTAATAAATAAAGTTGCTTTTCTGAAAATAATAATAAGAGTAATATTTATGTGAATGGGAACAGTGGTAAAGTCACTTTTATATGAAATAAGTAGGTTTCATGAAGAAATCTAACTCATGATGAACGATTTCTGCATTAAAAAATTAACACCGCGTGTTATTATATTATTTACGGCACCACACTAACATAACACCAAGATATAAGCCCGCAGCTCTTCCCCTTTTCAATTTTCTTTGTCTTTCTTCTTTTATAAATGGCAGTACCCATCAAAACCATTTCCACTGCCATAGCAGGTGTTGGCCTTTCAGGTGGCCTTGGATATTATTATTTAAATAATAAGCGTACGCAAGAACCAACTAAATCCCTCAATACAACTGCTACAGTTAAACAAAATCGAAATTCACAATTCTATGATCCGCGTCCATTTAAACAATTAACCTCAGAAGAGATTGACAGCCGATTGAGGGCTGGACAAATAGTCAATAAGTCTTCCATCCAACGAGTGAAAGCTATTTATACTACACGTATGGCTTCCAATAATCCTGTGGAAGATAATTATAGCATCAATACAATTGATGGCAATAAGCTGATTGCTGGTGTTTATGACGGTAGGATAATGTTTTTTTTGAGCCTCTTTTATGCTACTACTATAATTTGTATGTGCTGTTTTTATGAAACGGTCTCACCAGAAATAAAACACATGTAATAAACTTTAGGACATATTGGACCAAACTGTTCAGAAATGATCAAAACACAACTCCCTATCTATGTTGCCAGACAACTGAGAGAATCAACAAAAGAAGGCGAAGCACAGCAGCGAAAAGAAGACATCATTTCCACAGCATTTGAAACACTTGATCAAGATATTCAACAGCGATTTTATGACTTGTTCCCAAAGAATGTTGCTGGTGTAACTGAAAAACAAATTCAAGATGCAATCTCTAAGAATCCAAATGCTGATAAGATTATCAAGGAAGCTATAACAGGATCGTGTGCCTGTGCAGTTTATTTGGATGGCGACGATTTATATGCAGCGAATACGGGCGATTCTCGTGTTGTCAGTAAGTAATAATATAAAACTCCCAAATGAATTTTTTTTCTATAAAAATTAACCATGTTGAAAACATTATTCACGTCCACAAAAAACAACAACCATAGTAATTCGTCAAGAAGAAGATGGATCATGGACTGGTCGAAGACTTGTAGAAGAAGAGTCCCCAGCTCATCCAGCGTGGCGCTCTCATATGATTTCGCAACATCCACCAAATGAATCCGGTGCCATTGTTCAACGAAACAGAATCTTTGGTTTAATTGCCGTGGGTGGATCGTTTGGTGATATCATGTATAAAGTACCCAAAGAATATCAAATGAATGTTCTACCTTATATCCCTTACGAAATCTATAGTACCTTTGCTCGGTATCATCATCGTATTGTCGTCAATTATCATACCCCACCCTATCTGTATTCTAAACCTCTTGTTACACATCACAAGTTAGAAAAGGGTGACAAGTATGTTGTTCTTGGTACAGATGGTTTATGGGATGAATTGAGTTGGGATAGTGTTCGTAGCACAGATGGTGATCAAGTCTCGGCTGAACTTATGAGCTCGTGGCCAAAGGATGGAAAGGACAAAAATGCGGCTACTCATTTAATGCGTCAAGCACTGTTATATGATGTTGTTTACAAGAATATTGGTAAAAAGTTACCTGTTTCGGATGAAGGATTGGAAATGTCGAAACGTCTTACACGGGAACCATCAAGACGATATCGTGATGATATTACAATTACTGTAATTGAATTGAATCAAGAGCAAGAAAAAGGTCAACATGTGATACAAGAAGGTTCCGGACCTATCATGGAACCAAAGGAAGTAGATGTATCTGAGCCTCGTCTTGTAAAATCACCCAACTCAAGTTGGTACTCTGGATGGGTTTGGTCTCGTCTTTAAAAAGAAACTACTAAATAATAATTATATATATTTATATATACTACGTGCATAAAATAACCTCTTCGTTTTCTATATTCCATTGTTTCTTTCTTTTCTCCACAGCTCGCTTCACTTTTTTGTTGTATGTTTGCTTTTTAAGCAGCAATAAAGTATATAATTGTATTGAAATAGATAAATGAATAAAAAAAAGCAAAATGTATCATTGTAGAAAAAGTCCTAATGTATTTAGTAATATTATCTTTATACTCCCAACCAATGAATGAACAAAAACAAGTAGACATAAAAAAGAAGTATTATCTATTATTGAATTGGTTTCATTATCCATTAAGAGTATTCCAAGTGGAAGAATCTTGGGTATGTTGATACCATTCATCCCAGTCTGTCCAATTGATAGATGCTGGAATACTCCAAAATGGATTATTAGGGTCGCTTTGAAATACATTTGTGCTGCTGTTTTCTAATGTTAGTGCTTGATCAACAAGAGAAGATGCATCTGCTGCTGCTGTCGTCACGTGACTGTGGCTATTGTTATGAGTGCTGATACTGCTGGGTATGGCAGATACGATAGGCGCAAATGAACTATTGTTTTCCATAGATGTAGTGGTACGAATAGCCGATACAATAGGTGCAAAAGGACGACTCCCTATTGTTGGTATATCTGACACTACAGATACAGATGGATGGAATAGACCTAAATTTGTTGTTGCTACAGTAGCTGGTATAGACTTCATCGTCGTTGTTGCTGTTGCTGGAAACCTTGAATGCTCCATAGAAGAATTTAATGAAATACTTGGTGTTGTTGTTGCTACTACTGGTGATGGTAAGGCCGGTAGATATGCTTCATTAGATGTAGAAGTAGATAAACTCCTTGTCATCATTTCTGGTGGTATTGGTGTCATGTTTACTGTTGTTGAAATATCATTATTGTCCTTTTGGAGTGGATCATGAACATTTAAACCAAATTGTAACAAAGTAAATGCCTCCTCTCGTGTCGGTTGAAGTGGTACCATGGAAACTAAATAAGTGTAAAATAATAAACATTTATATTTTTACTTTCTTTTATAATAATAAAAGTACGTACAAAAAATGATTACATTATTACTGTTTGTTACTATATATATTTTTACGTACCTGGAGTACTCGCCCTCGAGATCCAAGAATCTACTGAAATATCTTGCTGTAATAGAAACGTATCAATTAACGATGATATCGAAAACTTATTATTATCACTTTTACTATCCGTTGTTTGTTGTTGCTCTTGTCGTCGTTTAAATCCACGCTTTTTACTTTTTAATTTGCCAAACTGATTCTCCCCTCGTTTCGATTCATCCAAATCTTGATAATCCATTTCCAAAGGTCCAGTAATTGTATCAATGTTTTTCTTATCCATAATACTTTGAAATAATACTTTAAGGGTTTGGGCAGTACTAGAAAATTCATGAATACGATCAATCAATGTGATCCCTTTGTCAAGATCTTCTTTCGCTGTAATAGAAATATTGGGATCTTGATTTTTTGTATTGTACATGAGAATTAAACAACATTGTAATACGGGGTATAGACTGAATGCATAGGGTGTCAACATGTAATCATTCATAGTTAATGAGGAAGCGATACGTATACCATGTGTAGCTGCACTGGTGCAAATCCAAAAAGAAGAGAAAGATGGTTGCTTGGATCCAACAGCATGAGATACAGCTGTAGATTTGATAAATGGTCGATGTAATAGAATTAATGTTGTAAAATAAAATAATATCGTCGTTGCTAAATATATTGTCCATACCACGGTTGATTTTTTTCTTTAATATGGAATTATATATTCTTTCGTGTTTGAATGCACGCATACAAAATCAATCGAAACAACAAAAAAATATGATAGTTACCAACAACACCTGAAAATTGACCATCTTCTTTATAATCGTAATAATCCGTGTGTTTAATAGACCACCCAAAAGTAAATCTCCATTCAGTCAATTCCCGATCCAATTTGCGAACCGTTTCATCCCGTTGTTGTTGAACACTCATCATTTTAGCTTCAGGTGAATATAACCCACGAAGGATACGCCCAAGAATCTCAGAAAGTTTTGCCAACTCTACAAAGAGTTGATAAATACATACTTGTCCCTTACTACTAGTCGATTCAGTAGGATGATATGTAGCAGATGGGAACCTCGGACCAGTATATTCTTCATCATCCTCATCTGTATCATCAGGCAAATCTAGCACTTCTTTCCAATCAGCTCGTGCACTTGGATATCCAACGTCATTATCCTATATTATATACCATACATACGTACAATTAAATAGATATTCACTTTCTTTATAAAAAAAATATACATATACATGGAGAGAGGGAAAGAGAGAGAACCATCGCTAATTTTTTCTGCTCCAGCTCTAATTCGATTTATTCTTACATCATCATCAATAGCTAAGGGTCGACCATTTAATGCACCTTGAAAACGATCACAAATAAAGAGCGCCCCTATTGCAGACCATTTAGCAAAGAAAAAAAGCAATAGGCATGAGTTTGATCCCAATCAATTTATTTATATGTTCAGAAAGACCAAACAAAAGGAAAGAAAATACCTACACCAAGTTCGTTTTCGAGTTTCTTTATCATGCTCTGGTATCTCCCAATCATCACAATTTCTATTTAGACCTAATCCTTGCGCCTATAAATACGTAAAATCAATATGTGTGACCAATAAAAACATTATATTCAACATTTATATCTTATCCATAATCCTTACAAGTCGTACACCCTATATATAAATGTACGTAAAAATATTTTAAATAAGGGATCTCATTGATATTGATTTTTCTCCTCTGTCTCTTCAGATATATAGATACTTACAAAACCGCCTGTCAACCAACAAGTAGATGATTTTGTATCTACAGTAGCTCGTTGGTTTTGTATCAATACAATGGCTTGAATAGTAGATATGGTTGCAGGACCTAAAAGTCCATTGGATATAATTTTTTGCGCTTGATCAAAAAAATGATCACTCCAACCCACTGGTAAATCCCATTGAGCATCTAAAGGTACTTTAGTTTTTCTCTCCGAATCAAGGCTTTCAGTTTCCACGAATCTTGCTGCTGCACCAAACATAGCATTAATCAAATCACCACCAGGATAACTTGCACATTTATCGCGGTATTGTTCCAAAAATTCTCGTTTATCAATCACAGGTAATATTGGATGAATATTGGCAAAATAGCTAAATATTATTATTATTATTGGTGTTATTGTTGCAAGTTACTATTAGTCTTCCGTTTCTTAACTTTTGCCTTTCTTTTAAATTATGAATAACGACTTTATAGCCTTAAATAGATGATCTAATATATGCTCACATTCTCAATAGTCTTGTACTCGTATATCGATCTAATCCCGTAATAAGATATATATATTGATGGATTCCACGTATGGACAAGGATGATGGAATACACGTGTTGTTATCCCATTTCCTTTTAAATTTAGGAATTTTACTTTCTTGAGGTTGTGGACCCTGATCATCCGCTACAAGAACCACTGTATCACCATATTTACGTATGAAATGCCCTTTCCATTTATCATTCTTATTCAATCGTAATTTCTTAGAAAATAATTGAAAGCTATCCATATCACCTAAATATATAATATCATTGTATCGTGCCCCTGATGGCCATTGTCGAGAATGAAGGGCATCAATATTTTCTGTAAACCTTTGTGACAACATACTCTCTTGATCTTGTTGTCGTTGTCGTTGTCGTTTTATATCGCCCATCTCATCATCATTTTTGACTCGTTTCCGTTTCTTTCCTTTTTCTTGATCTTCCTTTTCTCTTTGATCCATTTCTCGTAATAATGAATCAATATCGCTTTGTCCAGTTGCATTATAAATGGTTTCACTAAGTACTTGAATACGTTTTTCCAATTGTTCGGCACGTCTAAAAACAAATTAAGTTAAGCTTTTTTTTCCCTACCGTTCTCTCCGTTCTTTCTTTCTATCTTTACCCTTTTGGAGGTCCTCGTTTACGAGCACTAAAATTAGATAGTATTTATTAATACAAAACAAAAACAAAATATTCAATTTTTTTTATCTCTTATTTCCATTTAACTTACTCTTCGGTAAATACACAATCGACTTCATAAGTTACACAATTAAAACATGATTGACCTGGTGTGAAATGGCAACGGATCTTTCTACGTTTACAAAGATCACTTCGTAAACGAACGAAAAAAAAACAGCTCTCGCAGAGTTAGGATATAGACCAAAACTTTTTTCATACCAGTTATAATATAAATGAATTTAATAGTCACCAAGCTCTAAGAGTTCTTGTTTTTACATATCTTTTACGTTGATCACTCATGGAATAATAAAAGAATCTTTAAAAGAATCGAGAAACAATGGTCCTTACAAAAAAAAAAAAAACGTGGCGAACAGAACCACCTGTTACCTCATCTTTAGCCGAAAAAAAGGTTCTTCCGCTGAATTTCATTTAGTCTGTGTGTTTGTGCAATCTTTTGTTTTTACAATTTATCTTAGCATTGTCGTTTTTGTGTAACCCCAACAGTTAAGCACTGCTATACCTACTTTATAAAAAACCATTTTTTTTTCAGCAGTGTAGGCGCTCGTTCATGTTTTTTTCTTTGAGAGGTTTTTTTTAGCCAGGATGTCCCTGGGTATTGACTTCGACTCAGGTATCACCGAGAAAGAGAAATAAAAGGGATTGGAAGAGTATGAGTATGAGCTGGGAAACATGAGTAAATGCAAGTGTGATGACTCTGTTCTCGATCATCTGGGGACAATTGAACATGGCTATGAAGAAGCTCATAGTCGTGTGATAAAAGGCTTTATTGCCGGCGATTCAAAATATAATTCTGTTGTCGACTTCGAGTGCATATACAATTACTGTTTCTAACGAACCATGGATAAAGCAGGAGAGCATAACGAATATCTGTAGTATAAAACCAATGCTACCATAAATGTGGTATATCGTTACCTATTAAAATAACAGCACTATATACAGCTCGTCTAGTCAACAAATGAAATTACACTTGTTGAATATTTCCAGATTTTGGCTATCACTGCTACTGGGGCATTAAAGAGTTTTTGTTTAGCAGTAGTTGATGATGTAGTTGGCAATGAAATATCTTCATACACCCAATGAAAAAGATGTTGAGAGATTACTGGAAGAAGTTAAAAAATACACTTTCCCTCTAATGCTTAGGGTTCTTGGTTGAATTTATCAGAAGTACCAAAATTGTTTTAAAGCGTGGCATGGGTAATATACAGTATCAGCCAAAAAAAGTACCAAAATAGTCATGCTCGAAGCTATGGCTTCTAAAGAAGAGTGGATTTGGCATGCATTTTTTTGCTCTTTTTAGTTCTCTCAATGATATTAACGTTCTTCAACGGTTACTGTAATATGTAGTTGTATCTCACCAGTAAATTTTATTGATAATGATCACGAATTTATCTTTTGAATGATATTTATCTCAATTGGGCAACTTTGATGCAATTAGATAATACTACAAATCGTTTAAACTAAAAATAAGATGTTTATTTACATTTTAAAAAATTACGGATTTTGATAGTTCAATTCGATCCATTATAAAAAGTACTTATTGTCTGTATATAGAGATTTGCAAAATACACAGTGTTAGAAAGGATTATTACGTATCATTATAATCAACTAGTAGCCGTCCCGTTTGACATGACATAAGTTTTATAAGCGAAAGTAAAACAATATACGATCCTCAAAATAACTATTTCATTTATTTTTTTACATAATTTTGTTGTTACTGAACTTTAAAAAGAACACTGGGATGTTAAAAAAATATTTTGTCCTCATAGTGATAGAAATACCGATGATGCTATTGAAGATAATGCTTATTAATAGAAATATTTGAGAACAAATTGGGGTTTGAATACGAGGGAGATGAAGAAGATCATAGCAGTAAAGTTATCAACGAACTTCCACCTGGTCGTGAATGTCATGCATATGTTTCAAGCCTACGTTGCTCATTATAAAGCTTTCAAAATCATTGCAATTGACACAAGCAAATTAAAAAATCAATATTGGAAAATTAATTATTGCGGATACCCTCACATATTTTGGTCTTGCGGACACCACCCAAATAAAATATACTTTAGAAACAGCAATATCAACACCAGTAGTATCCGTTTGGCAATTTATATACGTATAACATTGAAAGTAGATATTTCTTGGTTGCTATAACTTAAAGATATAGACCATGCTTCATCGGTTATTGGGGTTAGCAAAACAGTAATGCTTCAACTCTTTCTTGAGCAAAAGGGAGATGATTGTCCGCTCATATCTTTATTTTCTTATTCTTATTTTTACAGTTGATGATCTACATACATCAAGTTTAACATTTATTATGCAAAAAGAAGGTTACTACTATCAAGTTGTATAGTTCGTTTAAACTTTTTAAGGAGCTATGTACTTGTTGCGTTACACAGATATCTACTTTTTGTGTCTATATAATGTCAATTATTTTTTTATTTTATTTGTCTTTCTGAAATTTTTATAGTGATAAAAAGACTGACTATATATACAACTGAGTCAATAAATAAAAAAATTTACCTTGTGATATTGCTACTAAGACAAAAAAAAAAAAATGGGAGTGATTGGAAGGAGGGAGCAAACATTTAAAAAAATAGATCGTAATCAATGCTGTTTTGTTGATCTAATATAAAAGTCCGCTTGTAAGCAAAGTTCGAAGATTTAGCCTTATTTATTTTTATCTCCTTTTGTTTGAACCTGCCAAAAAAAAAAAAAAAGAAAAAAAAAAGAAGAGAACTTTCGAAAATAATAATAATTAATAATGTCAGATACCATTCAGTCGAGGAGGTAAAATAACTCTTACATATATATATTAAATTGCTTTCTTACTATTATTTAACACGTAACTTTATGTATAAAAACTTTTATCTCTTTTTCTTTTTCCCTTTCTCCTTATGTGATAGGCAAGGTTGGCATGCCATCTTTCAAGACCCTAATTTATCTATAGAATCAATACGACACCGGGGTGTAGTTGGTACAGTGTGTCAATCGGGTTTACGATCGATTTGTTGGAAGGTAAAAAAAAAAAAAAAGAAGTCTATTACTTTCTGTAAAACCTATGAAGAAACTTTTTATTTGGAAGAGTGGGATTCAAACTGATATATATATATATATACAATAATAATAGGTTTATTTGGGTTACTTTCCCACCTTGGAATTATCAACATGGGCTGCTGTTCAAGCCGAACATCGACAACATTATACAAAACTAAAACAGAAATATATTGAAGAGCCTGCCGAGATGATTCAGCAAAGTAATAATAATCAAGACCTTACAGATAATAACCCACTTGCTTTGAATGACAATGTAAGTATACATAACATGACACACTCCTTATAATAACAACCCTTATTTACATATATGCTAATAAATAGATTCATTTATATTTAGAATCCTTGGCAACAATATTTTGAAGACTCTGAAATTCGAAAAACAATTCGACAAGACGTTGATAGAACGTAAACTATAAAATAGAAAAAGAGAGGGGTGTGGATGTGGATAAGGAGCGTTAGGGTGATTGATATATGCTTTTATCTTTATATAAGTATATGCTAAAGTTTTGAATATTTTCAGGTTCCCGGATGTTGAATTCTTTCGCAATCTAAAAGTTCAAGAGAAAATGACAGATATTTTATTCATTTATTGTAAATTAAATCAAGATGTATCTTATCGGCAAGGAATGCATGAACTATTGGCTCCACTTTATTGGGTATTGGAACAGGAAGCATGGCCTACAAATAGTAATCCGGATCCTTCAGAGTAAGTTGGTTTTTACTTCTATTTATATATATACATGGAGGGATGCGGAGGCCAAGGAGCATGATCACCTATGAAAAGAACGATAATTGACATTTATTCGATCAATAATTTAGACCAGTGGATCGATTGATATCACAAACATTGGATCCAACATTTATCGAACACGATGCATATATTTTATTTGAAAAAATAATGAAGTATGCAAAACCATGGTATGAATTTAATGAACGAATAGTTACAAAGGGTAATCGAAATGTAAGTTTTTTTATTCTATATATTTGAAAGTAACAGTAATGGGGTCCATAATAATAGTAACTATATATTATAACAGAGTACAAGACTGAATCCTGTGGTGTTATCATGTCAACGTATTCACCATCAATATCTACGAAATACTGACCCAGTTTTATATGAACATCTTGAGCGTTATACTATTGAACCACAACTTTATGGAATGTAAGTCTTTCTTTTTCTTATTAGCATTAGAACTTTGGTTTATCAGAAAAGAAAGGATAAACAATAGCCCCACTAATAATAAATATAGGCGCTGGCTTCGTTTATTATTTGGTCGCGAGTTTGAATTTCATGACTTGTTAAAATTATGGGATGCCATTCTTGCATATGATCCATCACTTCAAATAGCAGAATATGTTTGCTTAGCTATTCTTTTACGTATCCATGATAATTGTAAGTTCAAAAAGGAGAAGAAAAAAGAATAAAAGGGCGGAGGGGGTTGGATTTTGTCTTCATTATATATATATATATATATATATATCCTGTCTTTCTCTTTCTCATTATTATATATCATATTACTAATTCTTAATCATAAACTTATTTTTTCTTCAGTGTTAGCAAGTGATTATGCACAATGTTTAACATTATTAATGCGTGCACCTCAAGTGGGTAATCCAGCTACACTTGTTGAGCAAGCTAAATATTTACAACAAGATTTATCAGAAGCATCTGGCTTACATATTTTACAACAAAATGATTTAAGACAAGGAAAACCACCACGTCATACATTATGGGAAGGTATATCAAAACCCGAGCAACAAACGATTATTTCGAATCGATTGGCTCATAGACGGTCCCATGGCGCCAATATGGATGGATTTGCTAGTATTACCCGCGGTGTCATGAAAAGTCCTCAAGTTCGAGACTTAAATCGTGCTATTGCAGGTGTCATGGGAACGGTTCAGGTAAAAGAAAATACTATATGCTATATTTTATAGGTGTTCGTTAAACAGACTATATTTTGTTGGGAGAGTCTGAATGAATCTGGGAGAGGGTTTATTGAGATGAAGAAAAAGTGTAAAGCTAATAATACGAATAAACAATGTAATATAGAAAAATGTCAATATTATTGGTGATAATGTTCGTAGTAGTCTTGATGCAACTCCACCTTCCCGTCGAAGACTTACAGTATCATCAGAATTTCCTTCTGATATTGATCGACATTTTAATAATGGATCCAATATTAATAATAATACCAGTAGTATTAATGCAAATCATCCCTCTGTCATTCGATCTCGACCATCACCACAAATGACAGCACCAGCTCCAACAGTACAACGAACAACTACAAAAATCTCTTCACAGCAACAACGTCAAGATAACAAAGTGGATAGTAAAACGGCAACAATGAATCGTGAAATGGCGAGTGTATTGACCAATAGTATTGATCAGCTAGAAAAAGAATTGTTTATGGAAAAAAAAGATAATGAAGAAGGGAGAGAAAATGGTGGGGATAAAGAACAAGTACTGGATCAAGTTTTATTAATTAATGCACTTACTGGGATTAAACATATTCGTGATGTATTGGCTGGAAAACAATCATTTGACCCTACTGCCCTGGCATCAGCAATAGCAGCAACAACAGCAATACCGGTACCAGCAGTAGAAGAATCGGTAAACTCTAGCAAGAACACTACTGCCAGGTCATTATTAGATGATACTATTACAGTAGAAAGTAAAGAAGACAAGGATTGGGAAATTGTGACCGATGATAGTGATAAGCATACCATTACATCATCAACAGCAAGCGAACATTTAGAAACCAAACCTTTACCTCCTTTACAGCAATCCAATGATAACGATGGGAGTGTTGAACATCATAATACTGCTACTACACCTACTTCCAAAACCACTACAGCTACATCTACTTTTACCACAACATCTTCATCACCCGCGCCACCCACTGTCATTAACAATAAACAAAATAACGTCGTATATCGAATTGAAGACTTGATATCCGACCCAATGTTACAAGATAAAGAATCAGATTCTAAGAAGAACAACAAATTTAAATGGATTCTCCAAGATGATGGCAATGATGATAATGAAAACAATCCATCTACCAAAAACAAAAACAAGTATTATAATTCGTTTAAATTTTCTACCGATACCCCACATAGTAGTATTCCACCTTTGCGCATAAACAAACGTACTGGTTTGTCAGCAACAGATACCAATAGTCCAACAGCGCATCACATGGTATCATCTAGTCCAAGTACGATTGATCCTTTAGGAGCAGAAGGTCAAGATTAATGATTGGAGTTTTCCAACGATGTGTGTTGAGAACTTATATTTATTATTGTCGTTGCTATCATTTGTTTTTAATAAATTGACTACTCCACACACACACACACACACACACACATATATATATATATATATATTCGCCGAATTAGGTTCACCCCCTTTTTTCTTTCTTTTTGAGTTAATTAAACTATAATGTATCCGAGTTAGCAATATAGTGATATTAATACGTAAGATAACATATTGTATGTATATTAAGCCTTTTCTTCTTCATGAATATTATTTTATGAATCAAATATTTTTCACTATATATTCAGCATATTAGAAAGCAACAACTACACATTCCCAAATTGTTACGTAATAAGTATACGTACAAGTCATCAAATATACGGTGATTATATAAGGTTTTAGTGGTTCGTGTAAAACTGTGTACATACATAGGTTTTATAGAATAACAATCCAAAACAAACTACGAGGGAGATTACTAGATTGAAGATAAATAATAAAGATAAATAGGATACAAATTATTATTGTTGTTATTAATGAGTTTTGAAACAATTACATACAATGTTAAAATGATAAAAAGAAAAGACAAGGGTAAAAAAACCCATTATTATTATCAAAGACAAATATAGAATGGTATTGTGTAATAGTTTGTTGTAGGTTTCAACAAAAAGGGGTAAGATGGGAGGGGGAAACTGAGTTGAAGAGGGGGAATAATCGCCGGGAAGAAAGCGTGAGGATTGTAAATAACAGCAAGAAGAATAGCAACCAACTACCCCGCTATTACTGTTTTATAATAAGAATAGTAAAATATACTTCAATTATACAAAGATTATATGTTGTCGTTTTTATAGAATGTGACATGTACTTTTCTTCACATCACTCGTTGACTTCTTCAGTTTAACTAAAATAATAATGGTAGTATGTAAATCAGGTAAGTTTTATTGCTATACTTTCTATATTCTATGTACTACTAGCTATTACTATTATTATTACTACTAGTACTAGTATAATATGAATTATTATAGAAATTCATGTGTCAATCTTACCATTTAGAGATACACGTGCTGCTTGATCAAAACATTCTCGAATGCCACGATTGTGTTTTGCTGAACATTCAAGATAACGTACTGCATTTATACTTCGAGCTACTTCTAATCCCTATATAAATATATTGATAACAAAGTGAGATGATCAAATTTATATTTATATAAATATAAATATCAATTAATATAATTCAAAATATATTAGTAAATATATTGAAATCATCCCACTTCTATTTTTTTTTTGAGTTCCTCTTTTTCTAAATTCATACTTCTTCATAAAGTACAGGTGTAATATTTTTTCGACGAAGTAATTCTTCATTATCTCGTAAATCACATTTAAGTGCAACCAATATAATTTTTGCATCAGGACAATGTTCCATAATTTCAATCATCCATCGATTGGGAATATTATCCAATGAATCACGACTATCCACTGAAAAACACATGATGACTGCATGCGTTTCTGCATAAGAAAGGGATCGTAAACGATCAAATTCTTCTTGACCTAGAATATTTTAAAAATTAAATTTTGAATCAATTATAATTTATACTTTTCTTTTCTTTCATTCATTTCTTTTAACTTTCTTCTTCCCAATTCTATATCCACAATTTAATTTTTATATACTTTACCTGCCGTATCCCATAATGAAAGTTCTACTTCTTGTCCATCAACAACGACTTCCTGTACATAATTTTCAAATACAGTTGGTTCATAAACCTGGAAAGTTTTTTTTTTAATATCATTTGAAGAGTGGAAAGAGTTTAATATATAGTTATACGTGAAGCGATTATATATATATATATATATATATCTACCTGAGGAAAATAGCCACGAGTAAACACGTTTAATAAAGTAGTTTTCCCTGTTGCTCCATCGCCACAGATCACAAGTTTTCGAGTTGCTGGTTTACCAGTTTTTCCACACAATCGCATTTACTTTTTTTTTTTTTTTCGTTTCAATCGAGAATTTTAAATGAAAGGGGTGGGATAGAAAGAAAAAAAAAGAAAGAAAGACGAAGGTAAGAAAGGAAAAAAAAAGAGAGAGAGAGAGAAAGAAAAAAAACGAGTGAAAAAGACAAATTATACTTTGGGGGGATGAGTGGAAGGAAGGGGGGGAGGTTTAAGAAGTGGTTACTTAGCCCCTCATTTAAATAACTCCCTCACGTTCACGTTCCTCTTTCCATCTTTTGAAAAGAATCAAACTGTTCTTATTTTAAAAAACCGATTCAAAAAGATTCTTTTTCTTTTATTTTGTGGATGGTGCCACACTGTGAAACAATCAACACAAAAAAAAAATACAATAGTAGGACAGGATGATAATATATGAAGCACATTAATATTATTATATACTACAACATCATGATAAAACAAATCTGGATCAAAAGAAAAAATTAAATGGCTAGTAAAAATCTTTAATATATTGTACATAGCAGGAAAATCGATGTCATTTTTTTATGCCGATGAATTAATTCGTTAAGCACTAGGAAGTTTCAGATTTTTTTTATAGTTGTTATGGTTACTGATTATTATTTTTTTTTTTTTTCAAAAAAAAAAAAAAAAAATGTTGGCAGGTTACGTACGTACCTCGACGATGTCATTTTTTACTCTCCTGAATTTAGTCTGACAATTCCTTCGTGTATTACAAAATGCGAATTATATTTGTTTGGAATTATTTTATCACCATAAATAATGATATAATATGAGATAAAGCTATTTGTTGTTATTATTACAGTAATTACGCCTTGGAAGATATTCATCAACTTAAATAGAACATGACGGGTTTTTCTTTTATAGCTTTTTAGTTTGATCGAAACAAATGATGCTTTTATCAAATGACGTAGTAATTACAAATTCATTTATCAAAAGGCAACCATTAATAACAATATATATTTTTTTTATTGTTATAGATTTGTTACAGAGGTGAATATTAGCAAAGTAGTGTATATATATATATATAAATTAATTATCTAACAAGAGAGGAATGAGATAACATTAGTCAATTTACTAGAATTGATTCCATACGTTGTTAGAGCAAAATATCTTCTTATTATCGTATCTAATTATTATGGCAAGTGTTTATATACTTGAAGAACAGTTACATAGGGTGAAATGCTTATTCATAGTTCTTTATGTAATATATAAGTATCATGTTCACTAAGAGCACACTAAATGTTCTTCAAAGTACATCTATGATTAGTTCGCTTGCACTTAGGATAACATTCTCTTTGCTTGGTTGTAGAACCAACAAACAAAAGTAGTTTTTTTTTTTTCTTTCTGTAGGTAGCATTGTTTTTTTTTATTACGAGATTACCGTTATAACAGCAATGATGTTTCTTGATCAACTATTAAATCTCCTATAAGATTTAGAAAAGAAGGTCTATTGAATGAAAATAATATTAATAAATATTATGAGGAAGGAAGGAAGTCTGAAAAGTTGGTTTCTTTTCTACTCACCTACAAGAAAGATGATTTAAGATTTCAATTCCTTGGACTGCTTCTAAAATTTTAAAATTTGCTTGCCCTGCTGTCCTTTTTTTTTTTTTCCTTCTGGTTCAGCCTCTTTTTTTTTTCTCCACCCCTTTTTTTCATCCTCTCTTTTTTTTTTCTCCCTCTCTTTCTCTCTAGCGCGTTCGTGTTTGTGAGTAAAATAAAATAATGTCGAACAACAACGAATCCGCCGGTGCAGCTACAGAAGCTGGTACCATTTATGTTGGTAATCTTGATCAAAGGTTTGTTTGTTTCTTTTCCTTTATTTTGCTGTTACATGTATAAAAAGACCGTTACTGTTTTACCATCATGCCATTTTTCTTTTATAATCTAATAAAAGATAATATTAATAATATAATACAAATATTAGAGTAACTGATACGATGCTTCACGATTTATTTGCTACCATTGGTCCAGTTAGCAACGTCAAGATTGTAACGGTAAAAAAAAAACCTTTCTCATCTTAACTTTTTTTTTTAATTTTCATTATTATTATTATTATGAGAATACTAATAAAAAAAACTTTTTTTCTTTCATATACGTGTTATAATAGGTTCGACGACATGGACCTTATGTAAATAATTTATAAATTATATAACTGATTGATTTATTGAACAAGAAAACAAAATAGTCTAACTTTTGTGTAATGTTTTATATGGATGATCTTTTTTATATATATATTCTATTTTTAATTTTATTTATTTAGCCCAATGTAAACTATGGTTTTGTTGAGTTTGATAATAAGCAAACAGCTGAACAAGCATTGCGTGATATGAATGGCCGTAAGATTTTTAATTATGAAATCAAGTTGAACTGGGCACAACAAAATACCCAACAACCACAACAAGTACAACAAGTACAACAATCACCACAACAATCACAATCCAAGGATGAAACTTCCGATCATTTCCATGTATTTGTAGGTGATCTTGCACGAGATATTAATGACGAAATGTTGTCTAAAGCATTTGGCTGTTTTGGTACTATGTCGTAAGTATTATTATTATTATCACTATAATCCTGACATAAGAAGACACAAACACTGTTCCTTGGTGTAAAAATTAATTTACAAATAATGTATATGAATATTATTATATCATAAATCAATTTTATCAGTGAAGCACATGTTATGTGGGATGCAGCATCTGGCAATTCAAGAGGATATGGTTTTGTTGCATTTAGAGACAAAACAGATGCTGAACAAGCAATTGCTACCATGAATGGTGAATGGTTAGGTTCTAGAATGATTCGATGTAACTGGGCCACACAAAAGGGTAATAACTAATGAATATATATATACATATAGTATTATATTTAATTTATTCTCTTTAATAATAATAATATTAATTTTCTTTTTACAATTTATATAGGACAAATGGCTACACCTCCTGCACAACCTGGTCAACAATTGCCTTACGAAATCGTTATTAACCAAACACCTTCTTCTGTTACCAACGTCTATGTTGGAAACCTGCCACCGGATACAGCAGGTATATATAAATATAAAACTTAAATTGGAGGGTTTACCGGTTTATTTGGTATGAGATAATATGCACCGTCAACACACAAAAAAAAAATTAATACGGTGTATGCGATCTTTTCCAGAAAATGATGTTACACAAGCTTTCCAACAAGTTGGAAATGTGCAAGAAATACGTTTACAAGCTGAACGTGGATATGCTTTTGTTAGGTAAGAAAAAAAGAACCATTATACATTTGCTTCTAAAAAAAAGAGTAAAGAATAATTGAACATGTACCTTTATGGTATTATTTTATAGAATGGATACGCATGAAAATGCTGCTAAAGCTATTGTTCAATTGCAGAACATGAACGTCAATGGTCGTCAAGCTAAGGTATGTGAAGCTATACAAGCCGATAATAATAATAACAATAATAATTATTCGAATTCATTTTTCTAAATCTACTTATGATAACCACTTTATAGTTATCTTGGGGACGTGATCGTGGACAACAACAACAAGGAGGAAACAATTATCATTATAACGATAATCATCATGGTCATGGTCATCATTTGTACTCTGGCCGAGCTGGCCATAACACACGAGGATTCTCGTATCAAGGACATCATGGCAATAATAATAAGTCCAATATTAGTGAAAACGTATTTACCGATTCACCAGCACCAAGTTCTCTTGCTAGTTTGGATCCTCATTCTGGTGGTACTCAAGCTGCTATACCTACTCAATGGAATAATCAACAATCCTCTTCCCAGTAGTTTTATTAAAAAAATTCAATTAAATCAAATCAAATCGATTTGAACCATATCAAATTAATCGACCATAATAGTATTTGGAAATTTTAATATGAAAAATCAAAAAATTACAAATTACAAGTTCACATTACAGATACACACTTACACGCACACTCGCAAAAAAAAATATATATAATCCTTTTTTTTCTTTCTTTATATCTTTTTTCTTTCTTTTATGTGAAATGGACATTAGTTTTGTTGTAATAAATATATAGGAGGGGGTTATAGTGTTGAGAACCAAAATGAAATTATATAATATTTATGATTATAAGTTTTTATTTACTTTTCTTTTTTCTAGGTAATAGATGTTATTAGTTGATGAAAGTGAATACAATATATTATGTATATACATATATATATATATATAATTATTATATTTGATTATTATGTTTAAATAGAATACTGTATAGTTGGTTTATAATTGGTAAATTACTAAAATTATTACTTAAGATTATTATTTATTAATTATTATTATATGTAAAGATATTATTAGTGCGTATAGAATCTAATGTACAAGGAATAACAGAGTGATTGTTATAAAAAAAAAAGCAGAGAGAAGGAAAAGAATTTCGATTATTGGTGGTAATAGTAAAGTGGTCTAATAATGGTATATAAAATGTATGAGTATAATACGTAGTCCTTTTTTTTTAAAAAAAAAAAAAAGAAATGAAATTATGTAGAGAAATATTATGAATGATTAATGGTTATATGAGCTTCTTGCTCTTGTTGTTTTTCGATATCATCCGAGGTAGCATTAGCCGTGTCAATAGAACTGGGATGAACACGCATCCATAACCGCCGCCACCAAATCTTTTTAGGACCTGATCGATCAGCCGCCACTACCGAATGTTCCACATTTTCCACCCGTCGTTCTTGATCAATAGATGAATTATTATCCTCCCCTTGATAATTTTTATCAATTTGATATAATGGGATTCTTGAAGGTGGTGGTGTTGGAAAATACTTGTAGTAAGCATTCCCAATAGCAAATATTCCATAAATAATCAATCCCAAACCAAGTAATACCATAAAGAATAATCCACCCGCATGTGTTGATAATTTTCCAATCGCAGCAGCAATTACATTCAATTCACCAGATTCATTCCTTTCCGCCAACGATTCCCAAAAAAATCCGGATAATGTACCAAACATGGCAGCTCGGCCGCCGAATCCAATCCTTCCAAATAAATGAACTGTTCGAGCTTCCCATTTTCTAGCTGTAGGTTCACATGTTTTCAAATCTGGAATAAAATTACCCGTAATAGCATTGACCATTTGTGTAATAAAAGCAATAAGAAAAGCAACACCAAAAATACCAACAAACGCACTGCCCACGGTAGTATCCGTCCATGAAGCAGGGAATTCGCTACTAGATGCTGTTTTACGTTGTTCTTCTTCGGTTTGATAAACCATTTGAATCAAATAATAAAGATAACCACAATAGACTAATCCACTGACAATAGGAGATAATCTATACCGAAAAAAGTTGGTTCGGTTGCTAAGCATAGCATCATACCCTTGGCCTGTAATTGCTTCCCAGAACCTACATATCCGTTGTTTGAGTTAAAAAGATATATATATACATATATTTAACAAAAAACAAATGGAAAATAAGTAATGTAGTTTTTACTTTACCTCCAACAAAGATAGGTGATCAATCCAACCGCCATGACAACAAGTATAGGTCTACCAATGGCAGGAATACCTCCTAATAATAGAAAGGCACCCTAAAAGCATACAAGACGATATAGTTTAGGCGGACTGTGTGTATCATCACAAAAAGAAAAAAATTCCGAACTTCTTATTAGTTCGGTAACACTGTTATTTTTTTTTTTTTACCTGTGGTGATTCATTCCCCTGACTTCCATTGGGTGTATACGTTCCTGAGACATTGGTTAAGATTAATACACCAATGATACCATAAACAATACCTTTTGCGATAAATCCACATCTTCCAATAAATCGTACAATTTTGGCATGTTGGGGTCGAACACCACCTTGATAGAAGGGTAATTTTTTAGATTTAATCACTCGTTCTATTCTTTCGTTTCCCGGATTACTTATTGTTCTATGATCTCCTTCTTGTTGTTGTTGGTCTTGTTGGTTAGCGTGAGTACTTGAAGAAGACGATAATGAATGACTCGAAGCTAAAGGTTGAGTAGTACTAGTACTACTATGATCGCGTTCTACTCTATGTCCTTGCTCTTCAGAAATTTGTTGTTGTTGTTGTTGCAAAGGCATATTTATTATCTCAGCGTCAGGACAAGTGATCTTGGATGAAGCTAATTCTGAATCATTGTTATGAGTCGAGCGATTGTTAAGTTGATCGTCATTCATTTAGTTAAAATAGTGAATAAAAAAAAAACAGGAAAAGAAAAGAAAAGAAAAGACAAGACAAAAAAAAAAGATAACTATTTAAGGGAATTAAGGATAGAATGATATACGCAGTGCTAATGACGAGAGAAGAACGTCCTTCCGACTAAGAAGGATACAGACACAGAGATATCGTGATCATATGATATACATGACAAAAAAATAATAATATAACTATGACCACTGGTAAGACCAAAATTATTATAAATATTTATGAGTCTTGTGTATTATTATCAATAACAGTTTTCGACTTTATTTTATATAAGCTTTTTTATAATTTCATCTACAAACTTTTATAAGAAAATTAAATATTTGCTCGTAATGCATTAATGTTTTATTATTTTTATACTTCACAATGACATCAATTACGTATAAATGTAGTCTAATAAATTTTACTGTACTTCTATTTATACAATGCCTTATATAGCAATAGAATGATGTATACAAATTACAACTCCCCATCATTATCATTGTCATTCTCATTTTTTAGTATATTAATGTCATTATTATTCTTTACTGAATAACAGAAACACGTTCTCTTCTTTTGTTTTTTGAAAGAAAAAGTACAAAAAGATAAAATAAAGAATGAATGTAGTAGATCCGTTTTCGGTCCGGTTCTGCCGGTTTCCATTCCTTGTTTTCCCAATTTAACATTCTATAAAAACATGGCACATTTACAAAGCCGATGTTTGTTGGATTGTGTAACATAATCGAAAAGAGACCAAAAAAAAAAAAAAAAAAAAAAAAGTCGGCAAATAGATTTATAATAGCATTTATTGCATCATAATCATGAAACGTTTTTCCTTTTTTTCCTGAGTCATCTAGCAATTTTTTTTTCAACACGTATTATTATACAAATTGCTTTAAAACTGAAATAAATATATATAAAAATAAAAGGAGGTTTATTATTGTTACTGATTGCTAAATTGAATGTATTCTTATTCGAAAATGTAAATGAGGGAGTGTCACGTACGTAGCATATAAAAAAAAAAGACTATGATTTAACAAGCGATGTTATATACTAACTAGCTTTACTATACGCACAAGTACTACTACTTTCTACATTGTTACAACTAATAGTTATATTGTTGTTACTTATAATGACGACAATAAAAAAGAGAAGAAAATTTATCAATACTGAATCTAGTCAGGACGTATATCTATATACATAATAATTTCCCTCATTTGAAAAAAATAAATGGAATGTAGAAAAAGAGTTTTGTTTGTGTACGTAAATAAATAAGAAACTGTCATTATTGAACATGGTTCTTTATTGTTTATTCTCGTACCTGGGATTATAATATCTAATCACATTGAAACACCTAAAAAAATCACATCAAAATAAACATTGCACTGCATGATGTCAATAACAATATAAAAATACGTACAAACATATCGTTTTTCTCATTTTAATCACACTAAAATCATTACATATTCTAATAAATGGAGATCCGTTAAGTCTTACGTGGGTACCATAATAGTAAACGTATAGGTACATTATAGTCGTAACCATCATAATATTAATGGAAGCCATATTTATACGTATTTTGGTAAAAAAAAAAAAAAAAAAAAGGCAAACTACGTATGGAAAAAAAAACAATCAAATATTTTTTACAGTGCCTAAAATAATAACAGTGTTAATAATAATAGCTAATAATAATAAAAAGCTTTAAATATATTGAAAATAATTTCATAAGAATCTATTTCAACTCGTGACATTTCATTGTCATGACGATCTACGTACAGTAGTTTCTGTTTAGTTAAAAACAAGGGGTATACATTTGGGGTACAGGTATTATGGGTGGCAAAAAAATGATGAGGATAGTATATCTGTGCAAAGATAGAGGGATGAAGGGGTCACTCCACCCCCTTTTTTTTTGCTTTCTGTGCCTCTTATCTTCAAAATGATGAAATATTATATATACAGAATTTAAAGGAAAACATTATTAAATTACTCATGTGTATAAAAATCGTTTACATATGGTCCTAGTTATAAAAAAAAACCTAAACCTTTTTTTAATTCATTCAAATTCATTGGAATTACAACTGACTACGTACTCATAATTTCTTTTTTTTAAAAATAGATACGTACTTTGTTGAAGAATATGTCTAATGTATTCATTTACCTCATTTTCCTTGGTATCAAGAAAACCTTAAAAATACGTATGAGAACGATGAGTACTTTTCATAAGATTAAAACAAACGGTTCACGTACTGCCTTGGCAATGTTACTAACAATAACAATTTCCCAGTTTCATCACAATCATTACCAGTCAATTAATCAATAATAAAAATGTTCACAGCAGTAAAAATGCTAAGGTATTGCATCCATATTAGAATGGTCATTACACAGATAGCAGAAATAAAACCATCAGTTCTATGTATTGTTCACTTTATGTTATAAAAGTGTTGTGATAAAATGTCTTAGTGATGATGTGATAATCAATAGGCAGGGAAAACACAGTAATTTTATTAACAGAGTTTGATAGTTTCTTATATTGAAAGTGATAAAAACAAAACAAGACATGAAGTTATCATATTGCTCAAAGGATCTTATCCTATAATTATGTATAGGATACAGATGGCAGTATGTATAATATATTCTCGATAATACGATTTTACATTTACTATCTGTATATATATATATATATATGGTTACAGGAAAACATCACATGTATATGAATCAACCTACTTGGAAAGCCATGTATAAATGGATTATTTTTGTGAAGGTCTTTGTACATCCGTGGTTCATGCTTCCTTCATGATCCTATTATAGAAATCTTTCCCAATAAAAGAAATGTATATTAATTACTTGGTCACTTCACCTGTCATACGTATTATATATAGTATCAGCTTATGAGACAATAACTGTCATAATAATTTATCAAAATTTCATATATCATATCATATCATATTGAAAGAAAAAAAATTCATGCTTGATTAAATCTCTGAAACACATTTAAAGAAGTTTTTGCAGGTGTGAATTTGCTTTAAAAAAATTGCATTACGTTTTCCTTTCCTCTTCCGCCCCCACCCCCCTCTTTACCCACTTCATCCTTCTTTTTCTTTTTCTTTTTCTTCTTTTATTTTCCAAAATGATATAAACATGGGACAACAACACTCAAAATCAGGAAATGAAAACAGTGACAAAAACAACAATAGTAATAATCAAAATTTAAAAGTCGAAAACACCAGTACATTATCCCTTGGAAAACAAAGTACAACAGAATGTTCTTCATTAGGTGAACGTTCCAACGCGACTTTATTAAAATTCAAGCGCAAATTAAAACGTATTGAACATTATTCTCTTCATCAAGTTTTTGACGAACTTAAAACAGAATATCCTGATCATTTTGAATGCATTGAAGCTAAAAAGTTTTTGGTTTGTAAAAAAAAAAAAAAAAAAAAAAAACGATGAAGTAAAGGAAAAGGAGAACTAAAATAAGAAAGTGAAAAAAAAAAATTATTAGGAGCATTTGAATTTACCACCTTCAGTTGAACAAGGAGGTATCTTATTATTCAAGTCATTTTCATATCTCGGTTCATATCCAAACTGTTCATCAGCTGTTCCTTTGACTTTTGATGCCTTTCTTACAGCCTTTGTTTTATTGACTGGAAAAATGGATGATGAAGATAGTCCAGATTCATTATTTGAGGATATGTTTTTTGAATCCTTAGCCAGTATTCACTCATCCACAAAAACATTATCGATTCAACAAGACGATGATGAGGAACATCAACCTAACGAAATTCAACAAACAAACGATGATAATAGTGATGACGACGGTGGTGGTGGTGGCAATACCAGAAAATCAAAAGGACTCTCACTCGCCGATCTAGGCGTTAGCTTTGATGATTTAGATTTCACCCAAGATATATCAAAAAATACTGACCAAGAGGATAATGATGATAGTGATTCAGCCATGATGTTATGTCACGACGTGATCAATTTGTTTACATTGATTTTGTATATTGTTGAACTTGAAAAACAAGAACAAGAAGAGGAGAATGTGAATAATATAAAGTGTTTGGAACAAATGGCACGTACTGTGGTCAATAGTATACAACCCACTAAAGATAGTCAAATATCGCAACCTCAATTCTTTGCATGGAAACGACGTAATGCACCTTACTTGTTTAAAACAATTCAGTGTTTTATCTATGGAAAATTTGCTTTGAGTGGTCAATCTTCCGTCACCACTGTTTCTGATATTATTCTTCCAGAAGATAGTGTTTCCTTACCTGACACATCGGATATTCTTACAATACCTTACTGTGCTATGT
Source organism: Circinella minor (assembly GCA_016758965.1). Taxonomy (NCBI): domain Eukaryota; kingdom Fungi; phylum Mucoromycota; class Mucoromycetes; order Mucorales; family Lichtheimiaceae; genus Circinella; species Circinella minor. The sequence continues at coordinate 74,081 of JAEPRB010000145.1, read as the reverse complement.
TGTGTTGGTTTTTACCCGATGTTGCTCGGCGTGTGAAACAATGGCCAAGACTTTATTCAGCCAATGAAGATGGGTTTGCCATGAATCGATTCGAACGTAATGTCTTTCGTTATCCTGGTCCTACCTTATTAATGATCCAAGCTGAAGAAATCAAAGATCACAAAACAGTTGTATTCGGTGTTTACATTTCTGAACCATGGAAACAATCGTCCAAATTTTATTGGGGTAGTAATGAATGTTTTGTGTTTGAACTATGGCCAACGTTCCAGGTTTATCGTGCCTCTGGACGTAACAACCAATATGTATATTATCACGACGACTTTGGTATGGCATTCGGCGGTACATCCAAATCTTCTATACCACCCAAAAAGACATTTCAACAAGAGCATGGTTTGGATGTGCGATCGCAGTTTTTGCTCATGTTGGATAATACACTACAACAAGGTGTTTATGCTCAAGAACGTTATCCTCCATTACCTACTTTTGAAAATCCGACTCAAACAAGTTTTCATACCAAGTTTGAAACCATTAATATTGAAGTGTTCGGATTAGGTAGTGAAAAGGCAAGACGTGTTCAGGAGCGGGAATGGGACTTTGAGAAAAAGGAGGCACTTCGACGTGCTGGATTACAGTTTCGTCAAGCAGATGGTAATCAAGTAGATCGTGAACTTTTACGTATGGCTGGTATTATTGATGATGACAATCGTCAGGAACGATAATTAAACCAAATTACAACAATCAACAATGAAAAGATAAAGTTTACGATTCTGTAGCTCGAAAGGAAAGATCAGTATGGATAATAATAATAATAATCGTCATCATTATCCTTTACATACCTATTTTGTACATGATTAAAAAAAAAAAGAGAAAAATATAGTTTACTATTATTATCCATTATTACTATTATTACGTATTTTTATTACTATTATTATTCATCGCATTCCCCAACAATTCTAACCCTTCCTATTTTATTGTGTATTATTCTAAATTTCACTGACATACCAACAACACTTACCGCCACTTCAACTTGCGTCATATATAAAAACAATATAAAAAAAAAACACATCAAAGTTTCTACAACGTATACGACTTTTTTTTCATTTTTTTTATCACTATGACAGTTGTATCCAAGTTGATAACACTGTTAGTTGTCGCGTTGGCAACTAGTGTTTCAGCCAAACGAATGTTAATTGGGTATATATCTCTCCTTTTAGAACATGAATATTCAAGAAAATTTATACATTTTTTTTTCTCTACGTATATAATAGTTATTTCCCAAATTGGCTTTACGCAAACTATCCAGTAGAACAAATACCTTATAGCGAATACACACATATTAATTATGGTATATATGAAATTTTCATACTTATTATAAAGTTATGTCTATTACGAAAGCAAAAAGAAAAGAAAAGACCAGTAACTAATACAGTATATAATATACAGCCTTTTCAATTTTGAACAATGAAGATAACTTGCCTTCATTCCCAGATGACTGGGCAGTTGAAAATTATCTACCAAAAATTGTTGATTTAGCTCATCAAGCAGGCACGAAAATTTTACTTTCAATTGGTGGATGGACTGGTTCAAAACGTTTTAGCCCCATGGTTGCTTCTCCTGAATCTCGTAAAGCATTTATTGATTGGAATTTGAATTTTATCAACACTTACGGAATTGACGGTGTTGATTTGGGTAAAAAATATATATTATTTTGTTATATATGATGGAACACCTATACCTACAAAATTCTGGTTTATTTCACAGCCAATAAATTGACTATGTTTTTTTTTTTTTGTTGGATCGGTTCATATATTTTATAGATTGGGAATATCCAGCTCGCCAGGGTGCAGGTTGTAATGAAATTGCACCCAACGATTCAGAAAATTTCATACTATTGCTTCAAGAACTTCGTCAAGCACTCGATGAAAATTTCCCTGACAATTACAAAGAAATATCCATGGCTGTTCATGTAGATCCGTTTGTGGGTTCAGATGGTACTCCTATGAAAGATGTTAGTGGTTACGTTCCTGTTGTTGACCATATCAACTTGATGACTTATGGTAAAAATGATGACCTTTTATAGTTTTAAGCTTGATTTGTAAAGTAAAAAAAAAGAACAATAATCATCATTTTATCATTCTAATTAATGAAATATCTATACTAAAATACAGATATCAATGGTGCGTGGGCAAGTGAAACCGGCCCTAATGCGCCCTTCCAACATGAAGAAAATAAAGGCGCCAGCTACTCATTTGTTAAAAGTACGTTCTCACTTTTTCTTTCTTTTACTATATAAAAAAGCATATTCGTACACATATCCCTTCATAAATCTCATAAATCTAACCCTTCCTCTATGATATAGGCATTCGTCAATGGAAACAAGCAGGCTTCCCTGCGGAAAAGATTACTGCTGGTCTTGCATTCTATGGTCGATCGATGCTGACTGAAGTTGATATGACATTAGACCCAACTTCACAATATCAAACAGCCAAAATCGGTGCACCTAAAGGTGATTCTGATGATGCCTATTGGAGTGATCCCTATTGTGGTGCTGATATTTCAGGTACCTCAGGCGTCTGGAAATGGAGTAACTTGAGATCTGAAGGTCTTATTAGCGATGATATGGTTACTACTGGTCAAGGATGGAATCGTTATTGGGATGATTATGCCAAGACACCTTGGTTATTTAATCCCCAAAGTAATATTTATATTTCGTATGATGATCCTCAATCTCTTCAAATCAAGATTGATCATGCTTTATGTGAAGATCTTGCTGGTGTCATGGTTTGGTAAGTATATAAATGCTAATCATTTTATCATATCTTATATATTAACAATCTTTCTTCTCTGTTTGTTACATTTATTTAGGGATTTACATCAAGATAATGGTGAATTACTTCGTGTCGCCAACGGTATCCATGCTGATGCTCCATCAACATGTCCTCTTGATGAGAATTCCGCGGAACAACAAAAAGAAGCATCGTCATCTGCAGCTCCTGCTTTATCATCTTATATGGCAGCACCTTCTTCCTCTGCAATAAAGCAACACCAATCTTCCATTGCGCTCTCATCAAGTCTACCTAAAAGTAGTTCTGTAGCTAACGTAGAAGATAACAGTAATTTCAGTAGCGCTACACAACCTGTTGCTTCTTCAACACCTTCCAATCATGCAGAAGGTTCTGTACATTCTTATGAAACTGGAGATGTCTGTATTACAAGTGGTGAACATCGTTGTGTTCAAAGTGGCGTATCCGCTGAATGGGTTACTTGTAATACAAACGCATGGGTCACTCGTGGTTGTTCAGCTGGATTAGTTTGTTATGACAGTATTAACAATAGCATCTATTGTGATTACCCTATAATGTAATCTTTTTCTTCTTGTAGCTTTTTATTTTTATTTTCTCTTCATTTATTAATTTATTTATCTATCAAATCCGCTCTTTTATTTTATAAAAGATATATTATATCAATTTATAACACTTTTTTAAATCTTAAAGGAAAAAAAGGCGGAGCAAGATTAAGAGTGTTTATACAACCATAAAGCTTATAGAATTAAAGGGAAAAAAGATGTAGACCTGTTTATTTTTTTTATTTATATACAGAAATGTTATACGATAAGCAAAGTAAGATTGAGAGACAAATTGGAGGTATATCTATCGGATACACATAGTTATTTTTGTTACTCTCGTCGAGTTCGGATGAATATAAGGAGCAAAGTGTGGTAAGGAAGAATTAAAAGTGCATCCATTTGGCTACACGCGCTTATAATTGTTATTTATGGGTTTAGTTTAATGGTAGTTGATCTTGAATATCTTCCTTTGTTCGTTTCAACAAAATCACATTATCCACAATATATTGAAGTTCGACTTGATTACTTGTACCTCCATAATCCCAGCCAAAGACATTTTGAACTGCATTACAATAATGTTGTCCATATCGTCTGAAATCAGAGAATAGATCACGACGAAGAACACTCAATTGTGTATATAGTGCAAGGGGCTTAGTGAGATCAAATTCGTTACTGAGTAATAATAATCGTTCACAATTTTGTAATACGGGTATAAAGTCTTTTTGAGCTCGTGCTCTCTATGATAGTAATTCTCATAATTAGCTTTCTTGATCAACATTCTATTATCATTTTTTCAGCTATATGTATATATAAATGGAAAAAGAAAGACTTACGGGACGGAACTTTAGGTATTCTTCACTTGAGTCACAGATCACAACGCGGAAATGACGCTCTAATAACTCTTTTGAAAATCTGTTTGTCAATTCATTACTAATAATATGAAATTTGTGTGGTGAAAATAATGAAACGCCTTCGTCTTCATCTTCTTGACCATATTCATACACGTCTTGTGCTTCATCGTCACTATCATCATCGTCATCGTCACTATCAGATCGAGTATTGTTATATTTACTTTTCTTGTTTCTGTCATTCTTCGTTTGCGTTTTTACATAAAGACCTTTATGAGTGGTTTTTCGTTTTCTTGTCTTTCCCAAAATATTTGTTTTATTTGTAGAAATATGGACATCTTCTTTTTCAACTGGCAACCATTTAACAACCAAATCAAACCATTCTTGTTGTGTTTCTTTTGGACAAATAATCAATACTGGCCAGGCATGTTGATATACTAGCGAAAATACAAGTGCTTGAAGTTTTTTTCCCATATCATCCGCTAATAGCAATCTCCCTTGTCGTCTCAAACAACATCGTACGCCTTCTCGTTGGAATGGTTTTAAAGTTTTCCAAAGTGCAGTATCACGAATCTGGTAAATAGCTTCTTCTACATCTGATTCTACAATATCCACTGAAACATCGGATTGTCCACTAGTTTCATACAAAACTTGTTTCAACGCATTCGATAGGCGTTTAATTTGGATGTTCAAATTAGGGGCTACGGTAATTTGTTGTAAAGCTCGAGCGTATGCATGTGAAGTAGCAGGTATTATCCATTTTTGTAAATCGTCATTCCATTTGGAATTGTCCATTTTTTGTAAAGCAGGTAATAAGGTAGGATTGTGATCTGCGTGAATACTGATTTCAGTCGATGAATGTAAACGAAATTCGATTATGGTCTTTTCCTTTTGGCTTAATTCACTTTCTTGTAAAACATTGTAACCAATTGGCGCTTTATGAAAAGAAGAAAGGCGCGGATTGCCTCGATCCAGTGCGTAAGCATTTGTTGGATGGACTGTGAATTTACTGGCAGAATTATCCCATTTGAAATATCCACAGGCTTTCGTTGGACACTAAAGAAGTAAAAAAAAAAGTTAAATGAGTTGCGTTTTTTTTTTTTTTTTTTTTTTTTTTTTTTGGTCCCTGAAAAAGGATTATGGAAAATAGAAAAAAAAAAAATTACTTACTGCCCAGAACCATTTGCCTCTATTAGGACCCGCCTTTTTAACTTCAAGACTGAGACTATCTCGACCACAACGACATTTTGGTGCAACTGACATTATTGTTCGTTTGATAAAAGAAAGAAGCCGTAAAGCAGTAAGTGTAAGAGAATTGTCAAAAGTTATGCGACAAAATAACTCGGTGAAACTGACAACCCGCGTGACGGTTGAATTTCATTGGCTGGATTTTGGCTTGTACCTTCCTTTTTGACTACTTTAAAATCAGCTAATGAGAATGAGCTAATGATACTTTACAGCTTTATCAAGCCAGGAAAAAAAATTGAAGTGCTTAGGTAAAAAGCTATGTTGAGCATGTTTATTTATTTTTATAATAATTTACTCTGCAAAGTCAACAAGTAGTATATGTCAATTCGATACATTCTAATACTGGAAAAACAATAACAAATTCACAAATAAGAGTACGTATGTACGTATTTTTACAGGTAAACATATTATTTCCATAGAAACTATACTACATAATAAAGTATAATCGTCATGGAAATCATCGGTTATAAGAAATTTGTTTTCATGGTATCTTCATTGGTAATTAGTGTTATTGCTGTATGCTGCATTTAAAATAAGAATAAGCTGTTTATATTTTTCTCTCTATGTATTCTCTACCTCCCAAAATTTTTCTTTGAATATAAAGGATGAGTAATGGGGAATGTTGTGAAGAAGGAGCTTTACAGAAGAGTTAATAATATTTGTATTTTTTTTTGGGGGGGGAGGAAAAGGAAGAGAGACAAGATATTAAAGAGAAGATACTTGAGTGTGTATTGGTAAATGCATTATTTTGTTCATCTAATAATAAATGCAAAACAGTGATGCTAGTGTGAGTGCAGCTTTCATTTTTCAGGTAGTGCAATTTCATTAAAGTTCAGGTATCGTTATACATACAGTGCATATAAAGAAAAGAAAAAGCCCTGTCATTTTTATTTAATTTCGGTATCAGTTTGAAATGAAAATTATAAACAAACTTCTCCTTTCCTGTATACGTTGAATAGAAAGATGGAAGCTATAATTGTTAGAGAAGAATTTGAGTTGATCGGCTTAATTGATCATCACCGACAAAAAAGTATAACTGTATATATCAAAACAGCTATTACTAAGTATTTGCCATTGATGTAAATATTCTGTCTAGTAATAAAAACGATCATCATCATCATGTTGTAAATTAGGGCAAGTTAGTATAAAAGAAGGAAACAAATATTGTTATTAAATAAATAAAAAATTGACTATGGATGATGAGAATATTTCTCACAACTCCCCCCCCCGCTTTGTTAAAAGAATCAAATATTTGGCTTACATGTGAGAAAGTACTGGATATAAACAGTTACAGGAAATGCGCCAATTTCTCGTCATAATATTATAGTGGTCGTTCTTTTTAAAATGTTTTTTCCATAAGTAGTCTAATAACTTTAAAAAATGAATGCATTTAAAAAAAAAGTTGACCCCTTCTTCTATTGGACCCTTTCAACTTACAGTGCTATTAATACTAATTATATATTTGAAATGTATACCGCAAAAAAAGCCAGGTGAGTTTAATAAGCACTTTATGAGTGCGGTAATGAAACAAAGTTATAGTCGACAAGTAATTTTTTTTATTTACTATTTGTTTATTTGTATTTATATTTGTTTTCCAAACTGACACAAACTAAAAAGACACACACACATTAACATATACATCTTTAATGGCACGACGCACAATTTCTCACTGTTTTCTCCACACAATGCTCAGCATAAGATATAGTACTTTATTATGTACATCTTTTCTTCTAATTATAAAAAAGTTACTCTTCTCCTCTTTAATATAACTAACCTGAGACAACGATAAAAGAAAGATAAGGGACTAACTGGGACTAAAAATCGTACTTGTATAAAGCATCTTTAACTATGTATTTTTAAACTAATTCCGATAATAAATTTTAACTAAATTCTGTATAGATTCGCTTTGTAAATAGATCTGCTGTTATTATCAGATATTATAAAAAGCATAGACCTCTTTTTCTTTTGTTACAGTAACAACAGCAGTAAGCAAGTAATATTACAGCATATGATGAAAAAAGTGTTTGTGCCTCGGACGAACTATCCGTTTTAATGTCCAACATTTTGACATTTTGCCTTGGCATTGTTTACACATATTTTCTTACAATAACACTGATAATTTATTACCATGACAAAATAGATACTCTTGTGACTCTATTGTGTAACTGAGCAATTCCCTCCCTTTTTTTTTTCTATGGATTTATCACCGATCGGATCATAACATCAAGTATAAAAATCCCCAAAGGAGTGACGTCACAGCCTTTAATAATAGAGTGGAAACAATAAACATTCATATTTTTACATACGTACAATTTTTTTTTAAATTGTGAATCAATTTAAACCAGGGACCATGGTCAATAAGCGGATTATCAACAAAGTAATAAAAAAAAATCAGTAGTTATTGAAGTTGTGCTCGCGAGATATGCAAATAGGTTAAACAAAAGCAAGCCATATATGGTTAATGCGACATATATATTTCTTTGTTGTTCAACAACATTACTAACACACATACACAAACCATACGATTATAATATTATATTTTGATCGATGATTATTTTGTTTTCGCCTCCCAAATAAAAATAAAAAAAAAGATAGAATATTACATAAAAATATTAAAAGAAAACTTTTTTTTAATCAAAGAAGTTATTAATAATGAAAAACGGAATTCCATTTCGGTTTTTTAAATAAGTTTGCATTTAAATCGAAAAACTTTAATCGCGTAACGAACAAAATTTTTTTTTTCTGTTATAATATTTTTTTTTTCTTTCTTCAAGTCCCTTTCACCTCCCTTTTGTTACACACTTTTTCAAAAATAAATAAATAAATAGGTAAATAATACCACACTCCCCCCAAAAAAAAAAGTGGAAGAGGACGCTCGTTTTGACAAAAAAAAAACTTATTACAGTTTCCCTTGGTTTACCATTTTGGTTAAGCTTGCAAAAAATCTTCCATTCTCTGTATATATAATCTGGACCCCATTTAATAACCTATTTCTTTTTGAACATAACATATATACCATACATTAAATTTCTTTTTTTTCTCTCTTTCTCTTCTTTTTTTTTTCTACTACACCATATTTTTTTTTTTTTTATATATTTTCTTCCCATCCCTTTTCTCTTCTCTTCGTTTTTCTTTTTGAACTGTGTGGTTGTGTTATAAAGGCAGCCTTTTTTTTTTCTCTCTGCTTTTTTCTTTCTCTTCATACATATAATAAACAGTTGACCATGAGAAAAGCTATTCATACCGACGCAGGGTAAAAGAAAAAAAAATTAAACATTCTTCCCCTTTCCTTTTTACTTTTTCGATATACGCACAAAAAAAAAACGCTGGCGACTTAACATCCAACCAGATAACTAGACTATTATTATTAATATCATTATTACTACTTACAGGGATCAAGTTGATTGGTGTCAAAAGAAAAAAAAGTCTATCAATATTACAACAATGCATCATAAAGTGTCAAAGCAACACGTCAGAACTTTTCAAATCGCAGTCAAACCTCCTGCATCTTACAACATTGATAATATCAACAAAATTCACACGACCCAAACAAAAAAAACGTCTATACATAATAACTGCGATAACAACAACGACAGTAATATTCATGTTATTGCCAACCAACTTAAACAACGACTTTCTAAAGCCATGTCAAAGCTAGCTGCTGCAAACACCACATCCACTACTATTCCAACTAGTCCCTCTACTACTTTAGATGAACTTAATAAAAATGAAGAAAACCCAAGCTGTAGTAACAGCGAACCATCATCAACAACAACAACGACGACGGTAACTCAACCACGATTGAAAAACTTGACATTACTGAAACAATATTTATTATTTGTCGCTCAGGAATCAGGTACTTCTGTGAATATCAAATCATCAGATAATGGTGGTCATCAAATTGAAATTGGTATATCAGAAGAACAGCAAAAACAAAAACAGCAAAAAATTGATGACCGATGTGACGCTGCACGTCTAGGTGCTCACTTAATTGAATCTCATGTTCATGGCAATCAATCTCAAATAATGGATTTAATCAACACACCTATTAAAAACGAAATAAAAGAAGAAGAAAAGCAACAAGAAAAATCTAATCTGGATGAAGTACATTCTTCATCTGCTATACAAAAAAAATACGTCAAAATAAAACCAGAACCGCCTGTTTTGATAAAAAAAGAAGAGAAAAAATCATTCTCATCATCACCACTACCAAAACAGCACCAACAACAAGGTATTCTTTTTTTTTTTTTTGTTTTTATCAAAGTTTGGTTACCATAATGGTGTGTGTGTGTTTTGTGTGTGTGTTTTGTGTGTGTGTTACAAAGGCCAAAAAAAAAAGACAGGTTAACAAACTTTATTTAATAAAAAAAAAATTAGCTACACCTCATTGGGCAACCCGGCGCAGTTCATTATCGGATCGACGCCGTCGCCCCGGTCGACCGCCAGCATCATCTTCTTTAAAAAAATGGGTTGAAACACCTCACCGTCGTCGACGTAGTACTCGTAATGTCATGTCATATACAAGCGTTGTAAAATGTATCTGCGATACACCTGATGAAGAATATGGCTCTATGGTACAATGTGATGATTGTCAACGTTGGCTTCATTTAGATTGCTTAAAAATGAGTGAAGCTGTATTAGGTGAAACGTTTCGTTGTCCACTTTGTTTTGTGGCTCTTGGAAAAGAAACCAACAAATTAGTTAGTTCAATGACTTGGCGCTTTGCTGCTCGTCGACAAAGTGAACAGTTGGCCGCTGCTAATTCGGACGATTCAGAAACAAGTGATTGTGAACAAGAGCAGCATTATCATAATCATTCGATAAATAGTACAAGTAGTAGTATTCAGAATCGTCGTCGTCGCTCTCGCCTTCAACAGCAAAAGTCCCCGCAAGAACAGGAACAACGAGAGGAATCACAACAACAGCAGCAACAACAGCAACAGCTTGAGCTTTCCATTGTAGCACCTGAACGTAATATGATGGAGGAAGATGATGATGGTCATCGTAGTGAAGATAGTAGCAGTAGTGGCAGTAGTCCAAGTGAAGCCAGTACACCGGAACAGACTTTTTATCCAACAGACCCATTCGATGCGATGGATACGGACTTTTCTAACAACAATAATAATAGTCAAATGATCTTGGATCCCGACAGTATCGAATTTTTTTCTCGTCTTATTTACTTGCAATCTTTGGATTCAATGCAAAAAGAAATTTTTGCCCCCAACGCATCTGATGTCTTTTTATGTGATGATTCGTAAGTTAGATTTTATTATATAATTAAAGAAGTAAGAGTTGATTCATTGAAACTAATACATATTCGTTCTTTTTAGTGATAGCTCGGATTCAATAGTAGGAAATACTTTGGGTCACTCTAGATATCCATCGACAGATACATTACCATCATCCATGTGTACACAACTCTTAAAAGAGTTCTCTTTTGACTCAGGTCCATTCTGGAAAACAATGCGTTGAATATAATAATAATAATGATAATAACTTTTTATTATATGTTTGTATATACCTTTTTTTTCATTTCTTTTATCGTTTTTCTTTTCTTCTTCCCCTTCTTTTTTTTTTTTGTATTATATATAAAGCTAAATCTTATGCTAAACTCTGCTTTACAAAACAGCACTTAAAAAACATACACATACATACATTATTGCCCCTTCTTTTTTTTTTTCGTATTATCCTCATCTTAATCTTTTAAAAAAATTGCATATTTCTCATAAAAAGACAAAAAATAACATTTGTAAATACATAAACTCTAATAAAAAAACATCAACTACGGCATATCCCCCTTTATTATTATTATTATTATAAATTTCTATTATTGCTGCTCATTTAAGGACAAAATTTCGCTTTCCATTTCTTCTTTTGTCCAAGGTACTAAATCAAATCCTTCTTGTTCCTCTCGTTCTTTTTCTTCTTGTGTTCTATTTAGCTTTTGTTTCTTTGAATTTTCGCCTTCATCCATACATACAAGAACTTTTTCTGAAGGAGTACTTTGTCCTGATGTGGATGATGTATCATCTTCTGGTTTTGAACGTTTCTTTTTATTGTTTGATTCAACAACAACAAATGGTTTTTGCTCAGCCCGTTGACTCCACATTAAGCACTTTTGTAATGATTCAAACCAGTCAAAATTTGTTTCTTTTCGAGTGATCGTCGGTACTGCAAAGCGTGAAAATTCCACAGTCATATGGTCTCCACCTAACAACACAATCGCATTATTTTAGTTTCGTGACTTAAAAAAAAAGCGGGTTTGTGCTGGACAACCCTTTTTTTGTCCTATTATAGTTTGTACACAGAAGGAAAACTATTTTCTTTTACTCACGTTTTAGTTCACATCGGTTTTTACCATCAAAACTACAATAAGCTGTGGATCGTGCCGTTGCTCGTACAACCACACGAATAATGCATGTATGTGGTAGCAGCATGGGTCTAAAATTCAGTGTATGAGCACAAATAGGCGTAATAAGGATAGCAGGAACGCATGGATGGCACAGAGATCCGCCCGCGGATAACTAATTATTTTTTCGTTTAATACTTTGTTATTATTGACGCTTTTTTCACACAACAAAACAGCCTATTCAAATATAGCACACACTAAAGAAGAAGAAATAACTAAATTTACTTACTGAATATGCTGTTGAACCCGTAGGTGTAGAGACTACTAGTCCATCCGCTTCCACAGTACATAAATGTTGTTCGTCAGCAAATAATTCCAATGTAGCCATATAAGATGAAGGTCCACGATCCACTACCAATTCATTCAATACTTGGAACGTTTCACAAGGAGTCGTCGTGGAACAATCAATAAGATGTGTATCATCATCATCATTGTTAGACTCTTCTTCTTTTATCCTCGGGTCCACTTGACGTCCATGATCTTTCATCCATTCGGTTTCTATCAATTGCCATTTCCCTCTCATATCTTTACCATCACACTTGGCACGACGAGTCCAAATGGCTCCTGTAATAGCACATTGTTTGGCTTGCCGTGTGGTTGCACTATCAGATCCACGAACGGCTCGATATATAGTACATGACAGTCGCATGCGTAATGAAATAAATGGAGCTAGTTGTTGGTTATCGGTTGAGTTGAATATGTTACTTAGGGACTTTTGGTATTCTTCAAATGGATAGGGAGTTAAAAAGCTAAGGGATCCAAGATGGAATGGAATGATAGGTGGAACATACGTTTGGAACAACCAGGATGTAAACAATACAGTGCCATCTCCTCCTAACTAAATATATATATATATATATATAATTACAACATATACAATGTTTATAAGCTTAATGATTATTTCTGTCTATGCGATGTCTATAGGTTGTCAAAGATAGTTATTGTTCTTATTACTATCATTTATATATATATATATATAACATACCAAAATAATTAAATGAAACATTTCTGGTTGTTTATATAATAATCGAGGTGTCCAAAACTTAATGTGATTTTTGAAAACTTCATTTTGATTGACTAATTCTTGATAACCAAAATGTTTAGCTTTTTCTAAGTGACCATCTACATAAACTGTAAATGGCTTTCCATTCTCAGAGGATTGGGTGGTAATAATCCACTCAGCTACTTGACGTGTGTAGTAAACAAGTTTGTTATCGTATGCTTTTGTCATAATCAAAATAGTATCCATATGTCTTTCCCATTTTAATTTATGTTTAACTACAATATGAATATGTTAGAAGGTGGAAAATGGTTCACCTCATTCCATATCACTACCAAATATACATGATAGATAAAAAAAGTGTGTATTTACTATTTAAGTTATCATGTAAATGGGTTATACTATGCGACGTGAGTTGAACTGGGCTTTTGCTTATTCTAATACCACTGCTGTTATCTTCATGATTTTTCTTAGATTTATGTGACATAATAATATAATATAAAAAATTGTAAGATTAAAAAAAGGGGGTGCTGGGGAACGTACGTATTATTGAGAAATGTATGTATGATTCTTTCATATAAATTTTCCGCGGTTACATAAAGCTTATTGTCATTTCGACTATATGAATGTGACATTCACTTATTTGTTGTCTATTTATTTGTTTACCAGCTTACATTCAAGTTGACAAAAAAAAAAACATTATAAATAGTTCAGCTATGACTGTTTCGTTATTGATGTGATTATACTTATGTGTATAAATCTCAATATTTTAGGAAGATGATGTTTAATAAAGAGAAATGGGGGAATGAAAGGGAATATATGCTATATAAAAAAAATATAGAAACAATAATAGTGAAAGAGAACCAATGAAATGATAATTAAATGATGCTATGTACATAAATATATATATATATATAAAGAAGAGAAAAGATTGTGGTAAGGAAAAGATGGCGGTTACTACAAACGATCTAACTTACTATAAGGGATGTTCGACTACATTCTTTTTACTGCTCTGAGACATCTTCCAAGATATTACAAAGTGTCGATTTATCCAAAGGAATATAAAAAACTTCTGTACCATCTGGTGATCTTTTCGAGTGAATAATTTTGTGATCAATAAACTCGGTCAATAAAGAACGTAACTGAGTATCATTCGATACCAAAAAGCTTTCACGACAAGCATCATAATAACGATGATAAGGTAATCCAACTGATTCATTGGCTCTTCCTGTTTCATTTCCTTCTATTTCCATTTCCATCAGTTGATGTTCAGCCAATACACGGAAAACGCCACGACCATTGGTTGTTAAAGATCGTAATACATATTGAATACCACGAGCACCACCTAATTCACCTGATCGCATTAATAGTGAATTTTCAAAACTTGTTTCCACCAAATAATCATCGAAGGTCGTTGCATCATGCCATAACCAATTAAATCGTGAAGTTTTCACATTATCCCATAGTAATCCGGTATTGATATGATCCATTGTAGCAATCAAATGAACGTTGGGTGAATCCGCAAGCATCGATAAGGCTTGTTGTGCTTTTTCGTTACGTAATGAGCTGCCATCGATATTGTGGACGACTATATAAAGACGTTCATATTGACGATCTTGATCTTGAAAATATTTACTAATTAATGAAAGTAAATCGGGCATTTGTGCCGGTGGCGATGGTATATCAAGTGCATCGACAACAAGTTTGTATAGACTGCCTTTGATGGTGATCGAAGGGAAAAATCCATTAATCATTAATACAATACCATCTGTTAAAGATGAACTGCAAAAATCGTTAATCAAACGTCGTTTGGATCCATAACCATAAAACAATAAGTTGAAACCAGCATGTAATTTGAAAAACCACTCATTGAAGTGGAGCTTGTGCATTGAAAAAAGGGTTGAGATGTCATTGACATGTTTAGTAGGCGCTTGTTCTAAAATATTATGAAATTCTTGTGGTTCAAGAACAGGAAGTTTCGACATAGTATTATTGGATGTTGTTGCTTTGCCTTTTAATGCTTGGAAATATCCTTCTGATTCACCCAGTAGACCAGTGTTATCATCCTCTTCTTGTTCTTCTTCACTTTCCTTTTCTTCGTCATCATCATCATCGTCGCTACGTCGATCATCTTTAAGTAATTCAATTTGTCTCTGAATACGTCGTCGTTTTCCATGATCAACAGATTCTTGTTTCGCTGATTTTGCTCGTTTACCGCCACGACGACTTTTTACTGTAACTGTTTCTTCTTCTGCCTCCTCTTCTTCCATAGCTTTTTTCATCATTGATTGCATCGATTTACCATGTTGTTTTCTAAATCCAAATATCGATCTACCCGTATTATTTTCTTTATCATCTGTTCTATCTTCTGTATCACTTGTTTGCTCATATTGTTGATGCTGTTCGTGTTCTTCTTCAAGAGGTAATGACGTTGATGCGTCATTGGAATTAGATCGTAAAAGACCACGATGATGTTCAACTCCATCGTCGTCATTATCGTTATTATTGTTGTCTTGGATAGATTGTTGTTGCTGTTGATTTCGAAGACTGCGAGCGTCTTTTTTGTTACTAATAGGAACTCGATGTGTTTTTGGTTTTACTTTAATGGTAATGTCTTGTCCTTCAGTTAAACCCAATTCTGCTACTTTGGATCGACGCGCGGTGCGTTTTTTTCCCTTGACAATGATTTGTTTACCTAAAGCTTCTTCTTTTTTAATAGTTTCTGTATCAACAGCAGACACAATGTGTGTTTCTATTTCATCATCCCCTTGCGTAATGATAGGAAGGGATGAATCTGTCATTATTTTTGTGCAAATGCGTATATGAGCTCTAGAAAGAAGAAGTAACGAAAAACAAAAATCGAAATAGTTTTTTTTTCTTGTTATTATTAAAAATTGTACTTTAAAATTTATGATAGCGGGAAAAAGATATTTCGATTTTTATATGTAAAAATAATAATAAGTAAATATATGTACAACTTTACAGACTTTGTTTTAGGGTTACTAAACTACTAAATAATAAGATAATAATATTAT
Organism: Circinella minor; assembly: GCA_016758965.1. NCBI lineage: Eukaryota > Fungi > Mucoromycota > Mucoromycetes > Mucorales > Lichtheimiaceae > Circinella > Circinella minor. The sequence continues at coordinate 58,195 of JAEPRB010000145.1, read as the reverse complement.
AATATGGAACAAGTTTTTTTCTGGAATGTAAATGTGCGTAATAGTAACAATAGTGTAGATAAAAAAAAGAAGAAGAAAAATAAAGGAGAAAGCAATGATAGAGATATATAAAGATGGGAAATGATGACTTATGCAGGGTAACGACGGCGATAAGAATGCGGATTGTATACAGGTGGTTTGTTTTCATCAATGGGTAGTGATGACAATAATTCTTTTTCTTGTTTATATGAAAGCTTATTTCGAGAAGATCTTGTAGTATAATGTTCATCAGCAGCAACTGATAATCGACGCATACGATGAGTTAACTGATCATACTCATCATCATCACTATTATGATTATTATTGTTATAACCATCACGATGGTCTAAACCATTTGCAATAACGGTTTTACGTCGCATACGTAAACGCGTTTGCTGTTGTATTGAACGTTCTTGCTGTGTTAATCGACGTGGACTATGATTATGATGATCGGTAGTACTTTGACGTCGTTGTCGAATACTATCCAGTATTTCTCTTGCTGATTCAGTAACAGATTTATCTGTTTGAGAATGTGGTGATGTTGGTGATTTTAACTCTTTTGTATACATGGTACTTTTCTGTAATATATTTTATATATTGTTAATATTATAATACATGCCGTTACCATTACATTATTATTCTTATTAACTATAAATCTGATTGAATATAAAAAGTCACATACTTTATTTCTTGTAGCTTCCTTGTAATCGTGATATTCATTGGTACCTGTTGGTGATATACGTAATTCTCGTAGACGATCGTCTATTTCCGCTCTCGCATTATCACCTGAGGCTAATGTCAATCTTCTTGCAGTCAATGATGGCTTAGTACGACTTTTATATTTTGATGATGACGATGATAAAGTTTCTGTCGTTGTTTCTTTGTTCGTTGTCGTATAATTGCTAGTATTATTATTGCTATTAGAGTATTTTCGTAAATCAGAACGTTTCATATATGATACATTGCTAGTGTTGATATTATCTTGTTCTGCTGATACTGTTTCATCTAATAAATGCCGATTATATGATGATGTATCGGATGAACTTGTCGCTGTTGTAGCAGCAGAAAAATAAGGAGATGCAGTAGATTCTGAATTGGATGAAGAAGATACTACTGCTGGAAACGAAAATTCTTCTTGTCGCCTCTTTTTTTCATATCGTGGTTCACGCATAGATAAAGTTCTTGCACGTACACTTTGAAAAGCAGGCATAGGTGGATCGATCAATTTGTTGTCAACCTCGTTATTGAGACTATTGTTATAACTATTATTTGAAGATGGTGAGCGAGGTGAGGATAATGATGGTGTAGTAGGTGAGAAACTTGCTGGAGGCTTTTCTTCAATAGGGGTAAATGACCATCGACGACGACGTCTCTTCATTTCTTCATCCTCTTCATTATTATGATTACTTTCTTCTCGCGCTTGTTGTTCGTCGGTTTGAAGTAATTTATTAGCACGCACTTTCAACAATGAGAGTCGTCGTTCAATAATTGCATCGCTATCACGTCGTAATGCTAACATTGCCTCCAAATCTAAACTTTGTCGTTTTTGTTTGATTTTTTCTTCATTGTCATAAATGATCTTCCTTGTTCTTTGTTCCTGTTGTTGTAATGGCCTCATGCTATGTCGACGTTCATCTAATTGCGGTTGCTGCTGCTGCTGCTGTTGTTGTTGTTGGTATCGTCGTGATGCATATGTTTGTTCTGTTTTCAAAGATCGTTCCATAGCTTCCAATAATTCACGAGTTTTTTGAGCGGATTTTGATAGCATTTCGTTCATGCGTTCATCACTATTAATGTTTGTCCTCCGCTGTTGTTTGGTCACAGGAGTCGTAGCAGCAGCAGTAGCAGTAGGTACTGGTGGCGTTGCTATGGTGACAGAAGAGCGATGTGTTAAGTTATCTACCTTGCTATTATTATTACTGTTCATTCTCCTATTTTGTATTATTAGTCTCGTTTGCTTGACTGGATAGTTCAAAATAATAATAGCAATATTACCTTTCAAGAAGGGGAGAAGGAGATATAGGTGAAGGTTGACCAGGTGTAGTAGATCGAGGAGCACGACTTGAAGGACGTGACATAATCCCTTCCAACATAGCTGGATCCATAAAATCTTTTAGGTCACTTGCAACCAAATCAAATGAAACATCCTCATCACCTAAATAAGCAGATATATTAATATTTAGGAAATGATATATTAGTTGTCACTGACCAATTAAAATAGAAAAAAACGAAATGGTGAAAATTTCCTATTTATTAATTAACCTACCATCGTTTATCTTTTTAAATAACATCACACTTTCACTTCTATCATTGTTGTTGTTACTATTAACTCGTACGGATGAAGAGTCACTAGCAGTGTCGTCATAATAATATTGTCGCTGCTGTTGTTTATTACGATAATCGTCAATGGAAGGGGATGCGCCATGTTGGTTAGGAACAGGTGTAACTAATGCACGCATAAGACGTTTTAATTCCTCATCGTCAACACTTTGAAAACTAATTCGATAACCATTATTATTGATGCCATTGTAATTGTTGCTATTATTACTAGTAGTAGTGAATCCAGGTGTATAACGACCATCCTGTTCCCAAATGCTGTCAAGGTCGGTGAAATCATCACCTATGGAATCAGGTCGACCACCATTAGGCATATTTTTATTTATTCTATTGTTGTTAGTCTGTTCCTTTAGGTATATAAATTTATTTTTTATAAAGGCGTACAAAAGAAAAAAAAACAAAGAGCAGAAAAGAGAGAGAGAGAGAGAGAGAGTGGGAAGATAGAAGTTATATTTTACAATAAGCGAGAGAGTTTATTATGTGCGATAATAGTATTGTTTTATTTACTGTCACACCAATGGAAAATTTAAGGAGATAAAAAATGGAACGCAGGAAAACATATTACTATTTTTGTAATAGTACTGATGTTGGTACGTTCCATACTATATAATATAGAGTTATTATTAGTATATTTGTTGTTATAACATGTTCTCATTGTTTTCCTCTCTATGTTGAATCGTGTGATGGGTGCACAGACAACACATTATTTATTTACCTGGTGAATTCATTTCGCGCCCAAATCCATCATATAGTGGTGGTCCAGCTGATCTTAATATACAAGTCAATTTTTTACCATTAAATTCTTCTTGTACTTTTTTTTTCTCTTCTGCCACTTGTTGTTCTTGCTCGTTTTCTGATGTTGACACCGGTGATTTAGCACTTTGTGCTTTAAGGAAATCCATCGTTGATATGACAAGTAACTTTATATCCGAACAGTTTGATAATTCTTCACAAAGCGGAATCATACATTCATTCATGGTCGTATCAAGATATTCACGTCCATTCTTTGATATTTCTGAATCATTACTTGCCATATCATACACATGAATCAAAAGGGCTTGATAAATAGAATATCCTGTACATCCATGAAATCATTTATAGTTAATATATATATATATATATATATATATATATATGATTTATTTTCTCTTTCCGTCTCGATCGTTACTAAGGCCATGTATTTTTATATAACGTACCTGTATATGCAAAACCAAAACGAGCGAGTTCTATTTTACTTATTCTTTTAACTAGTTGGGTCATTTTCCGCGCAATTTCGGAACATTTATCCGATGCTCGGATCTGATTATATCGTGTATCAATAAAAGGTCGATATAACATCAACGTGACACCATAATAGCATACAATTAATGGCCTTGTTTTTTCTTCTGAAATATTCGTATTATTTTTATTAAAAGCATGATCAAACCACCGATCCAATTCAGCTTGTAACCGGTGAACTAATGATTCAGCAGTTATTTCGGCTGTAGATGACGACTGGTGGAAAAAATGTTTAGCTTGCGGAGAGTAGATACTTCTTAATATCTCACCAAGAATAGTTGATAATTGAGTTAAAAGAGCAAATAGGATATGGTCAGGGTTTGATTCAATGTCGGGTAATTCAATGTCACAATCGGAATCAGCAATGGCTAAAGGCCGACCCATGGCTGCAGCATTCCATCGATCCATATTATACACAGCACACCAAAGTCGCTTATATAAATCACATATTTGTCTTTCCTTTACTTCTTGCTGACATTTGGGAGGATTTGTTGCTAGTCGATGTAATCGGAATTCTTGAGCCTAATAAAATATAATGAATTAGTAAATTTATTTTTAGAAAAAATGACAGCACTGTGTTATAATATAAAAGCTATGTATTAAATAAATACCATTCTGACAGCCAAGCCGCTAAAAACCCAATTACGAGTTTGACTTGTAGATATGACAGGCTGTGCACAAATCAATATAAGGGCTTGAACAGTGGCTAATTTGGAAACAAAATATTCATTTTTAACAATATCAACAGCTTTATCCATAAAGTAACGGAAGGCTGTATCCCGACTTGTATTATTATAATTAAAATTGTTGAAAATGGAGTCATGGGTTGGTAATCGATACGCGGTATAAGCACACATGGCATAAATGAGAGATTGTGAGATGCTGTTGTTATGGTCGTCATTATTATTATTTTTATTATTTTTAAACTTGTTATAAGCCGCAAAGAAGTCACTCTTGTCGATAATAGGCATAGAGTATATACATACATCAAAATATCTATAGCATTAAAGTAATATACACATCCATATATTATGTTAGCGCTATATCAGTGTTATACAGTAGGTATGAATATTATGATGAAACAATGCATTTACTTTTGAACCAATAGGTCAATTAATAATTCCGGTGTACCATTTGTAAAAGTTGCCACTGATCCTGATGAAGATGGTGCAGGCGTTGTCATAACAGTAGTAGGAGCTGTGGTGCGACGTTGTTTTTGTTGATTCTGTTCCACTTCGACTTGTTCTTGACAACAGTTCTCATCATTATTATCAGTGAGAATATTTTTTATGCAAAGTGCTGAAGATGAATCAGGTCGTTTTCTTTTTTTGTCTTGCATTTGTTGTAAAAGCTGTTCCATTTTTTTGAGCCGTGTTTCGAGACTTTCGATATAGCTATTAGTAATATCACAGTAAGTATGACACAATTTGATGACCGAATAAAAACCATTTGCTAAAACTTACCCTTTTGGTGGTCCTCTTTTTTTGGCCGTCTGCAACAAGTAGTACGAATCATTAGAAATTAGTTAATATAAAGATATCAACATCAAACGATTATTTCTATTAAAAGCTATTCTATATGAATAAATACATTACATCATTGAAAGAGCATTCCCAGTGATATTGTCGACAAGTAGTACAGGGCTGTGTTGTGTTTACATCGCATCTAATAATAAAAAACAATAATGATGATAACAGTTACAAATAAGTTAATTCCGAATAATAAACATCAATAATAATAATAATAGTGTAGTATGGGTAATATGATGGATAGTGATGGCACATAGTGCAGAAAGCGCGAGAGACACAAGTTGATGGCTGTGTAAATCATACCTTATCTTTTTTCGTCGACATGTATCACCTGATATAGAAAAAATCAATCCACCAACATTTTCAATATTATTAATAAATGATTAATTATTTAGTAAGTAGGATGGAAAGTAGATCCATGGAGAGAGATCTAATTAAATTATATTATATAATTAATATATCTTACAAGCTCGAGTAATGCGTGTACGACGAGGTGGTGTAGATAGATCAATTGTATGTGTATGGCTTGTCAATATAGTTGTTGTCATGGAAGGTGTCGATGTAGGTGCAATTGGTGGTGGCACCGCTCCTATTCGGGAATGAGTTGTTTGACTGCTGTTTTCTGTTGTACTAGTAGTACCATGAGGTTTTGAATGAGATGTTGATTCCATTAATATTGTAATTTGCTAATCAAAATGAAAGAAGAATTAAGTACAAAGAAAGGAAAGGAAAAGGGAGAAATCCAGGGAAACTGTATAATATTATAATATCAAATATGTTGGAAGGTGCGGAAAAAAAAATGTTGGTATTTCGAGTAATTTAATGTGTACCTTTTTCAACGGCTGATTATTAAACCGACATGATTTCTCAGGATTCCTTTTCCGGCTCATCCGCAAGTATTGGCGCGGTGCTTTTATTTAACCGAATCGGGTGCCGAAGTTTTTTGTTTCTTTGTGCTACTTGCCATGCTTGACAGATCAGATGGACTTATGTTTTTTATATAAATCATTCATCGTGTGATATAACGTTACCAACAAAAAAAAATTTTTAAAGCTTACTCAACTTTTTTTTTCAAACTTGTTTCACACGATTTAAATCGATCATGGGTCAATTGATCGTAATAAGCCTAGATGTTTTCTTTTTAAAACGTAAACCCTCTTTTAATGTTGGGTTATTTCAAAAAAATGTACCCAAAAAATCCCACATCGGGATGATGAAAAAGTTAAAAAATTGCAATGCCATCATGGCAATCGTTGGTAAGTAAAATAGCATTAAAAATCATTTCGATTTCAAAATTTACATTTAAAATCTCTTGTGGTTCTTATAGATTGTTGTGACTCGCCTATCATATTGTGCTCCTTCCTTGATTATGACAAAAACAATGAATTTAATGCAGAATTTCAAATGACATAAAGGGTTAGATTGAAAAAGAAGTGGGAAGTAAATGGATCATCGTTAAGTCCCTTTTATTTTCGAAATGTGCGTACAGTTTATGATATAAAAAGAAAATGCAGGATGATATCACACTCCTTTTTCAGACTTTACATTGAACTTTTATTAAGGAAGTGTATAAAATTCAAGAGCAGTGAGATACGTAGATTTATAAATTAATGTTAGTAAAGCACTATGTTTGTTAAAAAAAATCATCAACCCCATCATCTAATTTATGGAATTATAAGCCCCCTTCTTTTCTTGTGAATGTTTTTTTAGCAAAAGTTTTGAAGCATTTGATGACTTTTTCTATTCGGCTTATTGCACAACAATATAAATAAAAATTCACATCTTGTACAACAAAGTACAAAATAGGGGTTTCCGAAAATTGTAAAAGAAATAATGTCGGTTTTACACTAGCACTAAAAAATGTAAAGCGATTTTACTTTTCACAAGGTTAATTTTTTGTACTCAATAGTAGAGAAAAATGGGAATTTTTTTCTCTATTTGTTTCCTATCTTGCTTATTATATATGTACAATATAATACAAATAATTTGCTCTTCTAAAAAGAAAACTATTTGAATATAAGAAAAAGAGAATCTAATAAGTATTAATGGAAAATCAAAATTGATACTGAGTATTAAGTCTCTTTCAGATATTGGGATATTATATCTGATTTCTTATTAAGTATCAAATGAAATAATATCTTTAAGTTCTTTATTGGGGCAACTGAAACTACTAATAAAAACAACCATTTATATGTATTTCAAATTGAAAAAGACGTACACAAAGACAATTTTTTTTAAAAAAAAAAATTTACAAGGAAAAGAAAAAGAAGATTTTAGATTTATAGTACTGTGGTAAACTTGTGTGTTACATTAATTGAAGTACAGTGCTATGAAGTCGTTACATATATAGTATTTGGAAGAACACATTATTCAAACCAATTACATTTTCAACAGAGTAATAGTTCCATTGAAAGAAAAGGAACTTTAAATATGAATTGTAACGCAGTGAATATCAGTTGATGACTTCAAATTGTAATTATAGTGAAGTAACTTCATGTAATTTATCTAGTTCCTTGATTCAATTCTTATATCGGGCTTTTCTCGATCTATTCAGGCTGGTCCTTTAGTCACCACAAATCGTAATCCTGCTGCACCGAGTTTGTTATAATTACAATAAGCCTGCCACTGCTAATAATAGTAATCTCGCCACCGTCGCACGGAAAGTGGTTACTGGTTTTACTACGTATGACTACTACAAGAGTTGTTTCAATAGAAAACCTGCCACTAGTTGTAACTGTTTGTTACTTTGATCTAATTCAAAAGTCTTAAGAAAAGTGTTTCAGCTGATAAAAACAAGCGCAATTTTTATATAATATATTTTATATTAATTCCACTGAACACGTAGTGTACGCCCACGGACGCCCGCATAAATACATTCAACCAGGTGTACTGCTCGGTTAAAATTAGTAAGGGTTCTTTTTTTATTGTTGCTAATTCTAAAAGATTATTTAATTTTGGTATCATTCTAACAATAACATAAACTTTAACGATCTAGTTTTGCATTGTGGTATTATAATATAATTGTATGATAGTCTATATTAATACGTATGAATATTAATATATTTCTTCTTAATGCTTAGTTGCGCTACAGTACTGGTATTAGCTAATTAGTTTGAATAGATATGTTAAAAATCAGAACGGTTATTGATTATTGCTTTTATGTTACACACAGAAGATTGATAAGGAATACAGTAGTTCTTTATTTTCAGTGTCAATAATAATATACTTCTCTTTTCAGACTGATTCTTTTTCTGAAAGTCATCAATTATCATGAATAAATTGAAACTTTCAGAGAACTATTATATAAAACTAAATTCCCATTTAACTTTGAACATTTATCCTGAGAGTAGTAGTAAGAATACGGTTACTAGAGAAGAAATCTTTTTATAACAAAAAAGATGTCCGTGCGTTTGGGATGTATTCTTTTTTTTTTTTTTTTACTGTTATAGCGGAGTACCACAGACATACAGTTTTTACTCGGAATCTTTTTTTTTTGCACATACAAAAAAAAATTATGAAGAGTATGCGCTTGTCGAATCGACCCAATTCTGCAGGATCCACACAAAGCGGTCGAATGCAACGAATTGTTTCTCAAGCAACAGCACGCCTTTCTTCTGATACCATGCATAGTGACCATTCAGAATATCATGATAATGGTCATAATGGACTTGTTCGGTTTAGGTTACAAAGCCCAATGACCTCAATAGCCATTTCACCTGAAAAAGAAGCAGTAGCAGTTGCTGGACGTGATGGTAATTTCAAAATATAAATAAAAAATAAAAGAAAAAAAAAACAAAATAGAACATTAATTTGAATTTATACATATTGCCTTTTTCTTTTTTTTTTTATATATAGTGTTAAAGATCTTGGCAGTTAATTCAAGTCAGGTACGCGAAATATTAAACTTACGTGCTGGTAGTCACTTGAGCACAAACTATAATAGTAATGACGTTAAGTGGGGCAATAATGGTAATATAACATATATATATATATATATATATATATATATTTATTCATTTTATACTCTGTTTTTTTCATTTATTAATGATGATATATTGATATTTATATTCACGTAGCAACGAAAAGTAAATTGGCAACAGCAGCAACAAATGGAGCAATTATATTATGGGATATCAACAGAACAACAGGTCGACGAGCAGGTAAAGAAATAAATAAAAAGGATTATTTGATGATCGAGAAAAATGAAAAGATATATATATATATATACATGTGTTTATCAACAACAAAAAAAATATTATGTATAGAACGTGTTATTAATGAGCATTCTCGTGCTGTAAACCGTGTTTGTTTTCAACCTGATAATGGTAATATCTTATTAAGTGCATCTCAAGATGGAACAATGAAATGTTGGGATTTACGTGATCCAAAGCTTGCTTCACGGTATCGATTTGAAGGCAAATCTGAATCTGTGCGTGATGTACAATTTAATCCAGTTCACCAGCATGAATTTGCTGCTGCGTTCGAAATGGGAACAATCCAGGTAATTAATTATTTATAATAATAACACTAGCAAGAAATTAAGGCGAAGGAGTAGGAGAAAAGAAAAGATGGATTAGAATTATATAAGTAATTGACTTGATTGGTTTTAAACTTATTAGAAATGGGATATGCGAAACCCAAAAGCACTTTATGAACGTAAATTTAGTGCACATAATGGACCTTGTTTAACGGTGGATTGGCATCCATCAGGTCGCTTTGTTGCTAGTGGTGGGCGTGATAAAACAATTAAAGTATGGGATATGACAACTGATAGTCGACGACCCATGTATACAATTCGAACCATGGCAGCTGTATCTCGAATTCAATGGCGACCGGGTTATGAACATGAAATTACATCATGTGCGCTATCAACTGATAATCGTATTCATATTTGGGATATACGTCGACCTCATATTGCAAAATATGCTTTTGATGTTCATGACCAAACACCTACAGGTAAAAAAAAAAGGATATATACATATAACGTTAATATAACAACCCTCTTTTTTATTATTATTATTGATTCGTCTGTAAACTTTCTTTCTGAATACATACATTCATATATATATATTAGGATTTGAATGGTCAAACTCAGATATTTTATATTCATGTGGTAAAGATAAGACCTTTGTACGACAAGAAATTCATCATGCATATCAACCAGTTAATGTATTACGACGGAATGGAATGGGATGGAATATACAAGGAGATCTTGCATTTACAGTTGATCGAAGTGATCGTGAAAGTTTTGTAGATGAGAATTTAGTACCTGCAAAATCAGCAACAACAATCACAACAACATTATCGTCACAATCTAAAAAATGGAAAAAGAGTAATATCAAACAATCCACTGAAGAAGATATTGTTCAATATATCCCACCTCAAAGTTGTGGTATTGCTCATTTACCCATGTTTGATTTTGAAGCATTTTCCCTTTTTGCTGAACATTATGATATCTTGAGCAATGATGTTTTAACTTGTTGTGAAAAAAATAGTGATGTAGCTTTTAAATTGGGTCGATATCGAACAGCACAAACATGGAAAATTATTGCATTGCTTTTCCAACCTGGTGATACTGAGGATGATGAAGAAGAAGAAGAAGATGAGGGTATTGAGGAAACGAAAGAGAATGATAAACAACAACAAGCAAAACAATTATCTATATTATTACAACAGGTAAGAATATATATTTTTATTATGTGATTTTTTTTATCTTATTTTTTTTTCTATATTATAAATTTTAGGAGGATGGGTCAAGTGAATCGATATATACATCATCTGAGGGAAATGATGATGATGACGATGCTGGTGATGATGACGACGACGACGATGATGATGATGATTCACAACATAGCACAGATGATTCTGAAACAGAATCAAGCGTTGTATATTCAGAAGATATGTCTCACCTTTGGTCAACTTGGCAACATCAAGGAGTAGTGGATGAATTAATGGATTATTATACAGAAGAGGTATTCTGAAAGAAAAAATAAGTCAGTTTTTTTTTTAAAAAAAAAAATTGTCTAAATAACTCTCTCTATTTATATATTTAGGGGGATGTACAAATGTGCGTTACACTTTATCTAGTACTACGTCACCATATACAAGTAAATTCAAATCGTTTAGAGGATTGGTTTTCTGCTTATATAGGTAAAAAGAAAAAAATAATTGAAAGAAAAGACACATTTTAATACGCATAACATTATAGGCGAGGTAAAAATAATAATACTATTTTTTTTTTTGCTAGATCTTCTTCATCGATTTAAACTTTGGACAACTGCAACAGCAGTGATTAATGCATGTCCGATCGCACGGATACGAGAACGAAATGAGGTATGTTATCTTATTAGTGAAATTACTAGGAACCATCTAATAAACGGTTTTGTTTGTTATATAATAGAATGCAACGACGATTAATATTGCATGTAATAATTGTTTTAAACTTGTAATGGGTACAACGCAAGGAGCATGGGCATGTGATAAATGTCACCGATTATTAAATCCTTGTTCAATATGGTAAGTTTAGTATTTATTATTGTTGAAAATATTTATACGTAAAATAAAAGTGTATATTAATATTATGAATAAGTCATCAAACGGTACGAGGATTATATGTATGGTGTCAAGGATGTAATCATGGTGGTCATCTAGAACATATGCGAGAATGGTTTGATAATGAAGACAAATGTCCTACTGGTTGTGGACACTCTTGTACGTTACCCTCTCTGGTTAATTCAGAACTCCCTTCGTCCAATAATTATACTAATGCAATGACAACAATATAAACACATTTACACTCATACACCACACAATTAATATGTATAAAACCCATCTATTGTATATACCCTCTCTCTCTCTCTCTCTTTTTTTTTTTTATCTTTTCTATCTTCTTGCTTGTAATTATGTTTTTATTTAATTATCCAAGTAACAAATTTGTGAATATTTTAAATGTTTGTCAATCTCATTTCTTTAATACATGGCAATTCCAAATCTGTTTACGCATGAATCAAAAGAAATATACGATTTATTGATCACCATTACCACGAAACAAATGTAACACAAAAGAAGTAAAGGATAGGACATACATCGTATAAGAGTTCTCGTATGGAAGTAGTTCACACTAGCTAAATGAATAATGTTATTCATTTTTATACTGTATATAACGGATTTTTTTTACGTAAAAATAAAAAGAGTTCGTGTAAAGAATAAATTACACACTTCCTGACACCCCGAGAAATTGTGTCTCATGAGTGTTTTACACGCTGATTTATCTATCACACACACTTCATGAATATATACATACAGTAGTAATAAATCTCAAGTCTGAGGCAAACTGATGTACGGTCAGACACGAATATATCATAAAAATAAGTTGGAATAAGTAATTACGTATAGGTACCAGAACAAAACATATTTATTACTAGAATATAAATTTTATTTAACTACGTACATACGTAGCAATTTTTAATATAATGTGGACCAAAGCCAAAATCACTCTTTGGGTAGTAAGATATTAATATTGTCACTTTTTCTAGAAATACGTACCTTACGTAAGAATTAAAAAAGGATGTTGTGTACCAAGATGATGATATTTTATAAGACTCTTAATAAATTATGTACACAAATACCTAATAACCTTGTTATTGTTTGTTTATCTATTTATTTGTTTGTATCACTGTTTGATCAGCCATCAATGAGCACGGACCAACATATGAAAATAAACATGATATTTTTTTTTGGTGTTTTTTTTATGTACACATAAAACAAAAATTTAATAAATAATTAAATGAGAAAGGAACAAAAGATAATTAAAAAAGAACACGTGTAAGCAGAAAAAAAGAGTGAGAATGGGATTACGAGGAGGGGAGAAAAACAAGTTGTAGATTAAAAGGAATATAAATAAAATAAAATAGGATTGTTTGTAACGGTGTAAAGAAGTGTATTATGATAAAAGAGAAAGAGAAAAGAAGGAGAGTCTATATAAAATGGTTGAAAATAACAAGGATAGTGGTAGGGTAGAATAAATAGATGTAAAAAGTGAGAGAGAGGAAAATACTTGTACAAAATATTAATAATAAGTTTGTTTGTTTTGTTGATGTTGTAAAAAAAAAAAGATTATTTATCGGTCTTGTAATTTAATATCGTACATGCCTTCATTAGGACCTGACGTAGATGGATTTTCTACGGGTGATGAAGATTTATTTGCTGATTTCTCTTTCTTCTTGATCACCAATTCTTTTTCTCGAATAATATCATTGTCGTAAGGTTTATATTGATGTAATAAATGTAATGCGATATAGCGTGGAATAAAGCATGCTACAATGGTTAATATAAATACTAACCAATACATCCCTGTAGCAAATACTCGACTATGGCCGGCGAAAATAAAGGTATTAAATTGCGCATAAATACATACAAATGCATAATATACCAAAATAGATAATGCAATAACACCAATTTGGATCCATGTAAAACTATACAATGATGTAGCAACAAAGAAATTGGCAACACAGACAGCAATACTGGACACCACAGTACCAATTTCATACACACCATTTTGATCTAACCCGATCGGGTCAACACCACCGCCAACCAATAGCATATAAGGAAAGAAAAAGCAGACAACCGATTGATAGATGGAATCAAACATGGTTAACCAAAAACGCCATGTCTTGAATAAATCATTACGAAGACCCATTCGATAAAGTTCAGGGTACATGAGCGATATCTTGGCACTCAAATCTTGATCCCAAATACCCAAAAAGATAATAGGTAAGGAAGTAAAGACCACATTGTAAAGTGACACAAGGGCGTATTCAAACAGCATACTTCCAGTGAATTGACAAAAGATTTGATACCAGAACAAGACAAAAGTCCAAACAATGTTTTTGTAAAAGAAACCCATAATCATTTCGGATGTACGAATGTAAGACCACCGACCATGGACAAGCAATAGTCTATGTAAGAATCGGAATTGAGCAATTGCATAGTCAGATGCCATGACAGCTTGACGACCTTCTAAACCAGAGATACCAATACCAATATTAGCTTCTTGGATCATCGATACATCATTAGCACCATCACCAATTGCTAATGTCATGACCTTGAGTCCCTTCTTCACCAAGGCAACCACTTGAGCCTTTTGTTTTGGTGATACACGACAACATAAAACACTATTACAACGCATGCCCAATGATAATACCATATCCTTGGTCTTGGGTTCTAATGCATACTTTAGTGTGGTACCATCAATTACAAGTGCACGTTTGCGTCCATCTTCTGTATTCGTTGAACTGAGTGCTTCTTCAAGTTGTGTCTTGGTTTCTTCACGCGTCTGTCCCTTGATGATAATCAAATCCATTTCCTGTGAAAGAAGATTACATGCGAAGCCAATATTAATGGCTGTTTCTGTCTTGTCACCTGTCAATACCCAGAGTTTGATACCAGATTTGGCTAGCTCGGCAATTGTTTCAGGAACACCAATTTGAAGACGATCTTCAATAGCTGTACCGCCCATAAGCAACATGTTGGTTTCAATAGCTTCACATGTTTCATCAATCTTTTCTTCACGATTATAGATACTGGCAGATGCCTCCAAGTAACGTTTATTCCAAGGCTTATATTCTTCCATGGAAATAAATCGATATGCAAGACACAACGTACGTAAACCTTTATTAAGTATATTTTGTTTGTTTTTTTTACTACGATTAGTATATACTATATAGATACCAATTTCAATTCAACCCCAAAGAACCAAAGAATAAATTACCTTCATTAGCAAAATTTTCTAAATGAGCGCTTGTACTTTCCTTCAATTCTTCTTGAGATGTTTGTAATTCTGTTTGTCCACCAAAATCTTCACAAAGTCGTTCATAAATAATGGAATCTGCACCTTTACATAACAAAATAATCTTATCACTGTCATGTGGTTTTAAAATCACACTCATACGTTTTCTTGCAGAGTTAAATTCCAACACATTCAAGATTTCAAAATACTTGTCTTCGCCTTTGATTCTCACATGAACTGTATTAGCTTCACGACCCACAAATACAAATCCACAATCTCTTGCTGTTGCAACAAGAGCAGCTTCATCTGGACTTTGAGCCTTGTAATCAATTAAATTGGGATTTTCTTCATCAGGACGTTCAGCAATGACTGTGTGACATAAAGAAAGTGTCATGAAAAAATGAGTAATGAAATTGGCTTGAGCCGTTTCATTATCAGCTAAATCGTCATAAAGTTTAGGATCGATAAATGTTGGATTGGGGCCCACATGATCATTTTGAAAAAGTCGTGCTTGTTTTTCATACATTTCTTTTTTGGCTTGATCTAAAATGGCTGTTGAATCGTTGATATGAAGAGTACTGCTGTCATTATCGACCAAATCTTCAAGATCATCAAAGTCACCTAGTGATTGATGTTTGGATTGTCGTTTCTCAACAGCTTCTCGAATTTTGGCACCCATGGACGCTTCTGTCGTACCCAAACCATATTTAACACCATTAATAGTACATTTACGATATTCCATCACGTTTTGAGTTAATGTACCCGTTTTGTCAGAAAAGATATATTCAATTTGACCCAAATCGTCTGAAATGTTCCATGTTTTTGCAATGCAAGGCGTATCAGTTTCTGGATGATATATTTCGATATCGGAATAAATGAAATACGCCTATATGTATATATGAATAAGCATTGTATATATGTAGATGAGTGGGTGTCAAGTAAAAAAAATATGAAATAAAAAATTTACCGCAAATGTTTTGACAATTTCAACAGAAATATATAAAGAGATTGGAACAATATTTTGATACAAAATCAACGTAACCCTAATTTAAATATATGAAATTAAATTAGATTAAATATTATATATTGATTTTTTTAAATAAAAATTTACTTACCAAAATGTAATGAAACCGTCATAAGAGCCATTCGTACCACTGATTTCAAAATCAAAAAATCGAGCAGAACCTTCAGATCTAAATAATACACTATCCATCACGGAACTAATAATACAAATAATAGCTAAAATAATAAAGTTGGCTATAACCTAATAGTAATAGTAATAATATATCCAGATATGTATAAAGATGAGTAATGAGTGTCTCTTTTCTTCTTCTCTTTTTTTTTTGGTTTATAACAACAACTTACATGTGGATTTGTCTTTTTCGCCATCTTACTACGTTTTGAAGGAGTTTGGCCTGTATTCATCATAATTTTGGTATCATCTCCAGTATAGACGACTACACCAATAACCCATTCAGTATTACGGACAACACAACCACGTAATAAGATATTATTATAAGTAACTGCTTCAGTTTTTTCATGGGTGATATTTGAATGAATGGTTTGTTGGTCTTGAATTTGCCATTTCAATACACCACTGTATTGATACAAATTTACATGAGGTGGTTCACTTTCGATATAAAATTCACCATGTTGACAATCTTTGACTGAATTAATTTCACTGGTTGCAACCAATGCTTGGCGTACTTTAAGATTAGTTTCACCATCCAAGTTTTGTGTTTCGATATAACAAATATGATCTGGATCTGAAGTCGATAAAATCACGACGTCGGCAGGTACATCTTCATCATTACGAATTAGAATATAATCACCTGGATGGACGTCTTTCCATGCTGTCGGTTTCCATGCGACATCCCCATTGGCTGCCAAGGGCCCTTCCAAGGGTGCTTTTACGGGAGGTAATAATGCCGGATGCACGGTTGATCCTCTACGCGATGAAGGAGCAGGGGTACTATCGATACGATATAATACAGAATGTCGTACTTTATTGGGATTATATGGTTTTTGTGGTGGTCGAAACATGGATCGTAATGTATTAGAGCGTATTCTAAATTTACTACCATTTCGTGTAGGTGCATGATGATTATTTCCTTGTTGTTGTTGTTGTTGATGAAAACTTGGTAAAGGTGGTTGTAACGGAGGTTGATCTCCAATTTGTGATGATGCGGATGAAGAAGGTAAATTTAAATCATTTAATGGTAATTTATCTTCTGTACCTCGACGCGATCGCTCATTTTTATTCCGTTTATCTTTTCGTTTTGTCAAAGATCCTCGATATGCTTGAGAATGTTTATTTTCAATACCAGCCATCACATAAAAAAATCCAATAAAAATTGAAAAAAATCCACCTGTACTATCAGGTAAATTGGTATTTTTCCAGTTATTTAATGTCAATGTTTTTGCATTATTGACACGATTATCACTTTGATTTCGTTTCAGATCTTCAATACCATCTTTGATACCGGTAATGACTAAAATAGCAATTAATGGTAACGCAGATACAGCAGGTTGTACGACACCAAAGATAGGAATACATTGTAGAATGACTAAGAACAAGAAATACAAGTTGGCAACGTTACGAAATTGTTCGAATAAGTTCTTGGGTATAAATGAAAGCGGTGTG
Source organism: Circinella minor (assembly GCA_016758965.1). Lineage (NCBI taxonomy): Eukaryota > Fungi > Mucoromycota > Mucoromycetes > Mucorales > Lichtheimiaceae > Circinella > Circinella minor. The sequence goes on along the minus strand of JAEPRB010000145.1, from coordinate 40,602 downwards.
TATTTGGCTGTGCGAATACGGTTCGAAATATTGAGTTTTTGTTTACGTCGTCCTTTTTCATCAAATTCAGTTGCAGGTAACTCCATGTTTACATAGATACTACGTCGTTGTTGCATATAAGAAGATCGAGAATCCATACGTCGTAAATCATTATTATCTTCATTATCCATACCATTCTCATTTTCTTTTTTATTCTTTTTTAGTCGAAAAGTTGACTTGAATCGTACTCGTTTGACCATTATGTTGTTGTTGTTGTTGTTTTTTTTTTTTTTTTCTCTCTTTTAAATTAATAAAAAAAAGATTGGAGAATTAGAGTTTACTTTTGTTGTTGTTGTTAAAGAAAAGAAAAAAAAAAGAAAAAGAAAAAAAAGGAAAAAGTAAAATCAACTAAACGAAATGAATAAAAGTTTAATTAGTAAGCTACCAAAATACTTTTTATTTTTTTGACCGAAAATAATATGTATACATACGTTTGTTATTAACAGGTGATGATAATATTTGTTTCAGTGCATGAAAAGGAGGAGGAGAGGAAAGAGAGTAAAACGGAATAGAGAAAAAAAAAATTTTTTTGTACGTGATTAGTTTTCTTTTAAGTTAAACAGAGTAGAAAAAGAAGAGGGAGTTGAGTGTTAAGGAAAGAAGAAAAGGAAAGTATCAAAAACACTCTATTTTAGGGTGCTTTGTTTTTGTGATGTGTTATATTGTGAGAGAAAAAGTGAGAGTGGAGAGAGAAAAGGAAAAACAGGTTTAAAGTGAGAGAGACTAAAAAAAGGGCCAGGTACCAAAAGAGAGTTGAGATGGCGGGAAAACAAGTGTTTTTTTAAGCTCCACGTGCCTATATCCTATTTTTTACTGCGACTTTTTTTGTCGATCATAACTCGGTTAAATTAGTTACCGAATTCTTTGTTTCTAATTCTTCTTTTTTTTTATATAATCATTTGAAATACTTTCACGTACCTTTTTTTTTTTTTTATTCTTTATGGTTGTACATAATTCATTATTGAAACCTTTATTGTATTAGTATTATTATTACAGTATATAAGATATTATGTTTCACTGTATGACTGAATAAAAAAAATAATTCAATAAGCGTTAAATATTTAAAACCGTAGATCAAAACCAGGGCCCCTACCAACAATATTTCCCCTTCTCTTACCCCCCAAAAACTTGATGTCATTCTTTTAGTACAGAAAATAAACTAGTGTTGTCAATTGGAACATTCTTTTTAAAATAAAAGAATTGTTTATCATATATTCTTAAATAATAATAACATGACTTAATAACTATCTTGATTAAATTTCTTTGACTAAAAGTAGTACAATTAAGCTTATATTATTTAAGGGGGAGAGAGACTTTTAACTTATATTATAATTTTCTGTCGCCGCATTATTTAACCTTTTCTTTTTATATATAGATGTACATATTTATAATACGTACATACTTGTATGGGCAATAAGCATAAGAAAATATAAAGAAAACATGAGTAGTTGGCGGTTAAACAATTATTATTATTATTATTATTATTACTTTTTTGCATAATCCAAAACACATGTAGTAATTATTAATTGTTCAATTCGGATATATAAGTTACCGATAATTCTTATCGTTTTAATTATAGTCACTTAGCAACTATTATTCATTTCTTTAATTTGTCATCCATAATAACTATTGATAATACATTTTAAGATACATATCCATATCATAAAGATTGGTAAAGTACTATATATATTAGCACAAACAATTTCTCATGTAGTAATTCAATATGTTTGTATTACATTCATCATCACCGGTATTATTATTATTCCTTTGCTATCTTAACTTAATGATAAAGAAACACATGTTTTTATCCTGTTTCATCATATAATATATACTTGAATTTCACATATACTAGTAGAAATAAAAATAAAAATGTTTATCCATCCCTTCTTCTTCCTCATTTATATTAACAACGACTTTCTTAAAAAAAAAAAAAAAAGAGTTATATATGTAATATATGTATAACGTGTAAAAAAGAGAGAAAAAAAAGACGAGGTCATGTTTTATTATTATTATTATTATTTTATATAATAAAAGCCAAAGTAAAAAATGTTATTTCTTGGTGGTAAATAAGTTTGCAATATTTTTATTGCTTACCAGCCTAATTTAAAACAGGATTAATTATCTCTTTTATCTCTTATATATATTATCCCTCAAAAAGTGTGTTCCCATTAAATTTACCTTATTGGTACCCTTAGCCTTAGCCTTTTCCTTGGTCTTTTCAATAGCAGCTTGACGAGCAGCAGCACGGACTTCAGGCTTTTCGTTACGCTTGGCACGGATTTCATCCCAAGTGGCACCAGCAACGGCACGTTCAGCCTTGACAGTACGACGGGTACGCTTCTTAACAATTTGTTCAGTGATACCCTTCTTGTTAAGACGACGGTAGATTTGAGTCCAGCGGATCTTGCGAGGACTCAAACGTTGGAGAAAGTAAGATTCAGCCTTACCATTAATGAAACGGAAGGTCTAAAATTTTATTTTTATAAATAGGGTCGTTTTTGGTTAATTTTCTTTTCCATCATGTCGACTTTTTAATTCGTTACTTTTTTCTTTTTCGTTTATTCGTTTTATTATTATTTATTTATTTATTTTACTCACTCTATATACATATAAAAATAATAGTAACAATACATTAGTATAATGTATTTTTTTAACTTTTAATATATAAAATATTATTATATATTATTAAAAATTGAATTGAAATTTACCTGCTGTCGATGCGAACGTAAACCTTACCCTTGGAAGGGTAGATCTTGTAGCCGGAGAAGGAGCAAATCTCGAGCCTATATTACATCATTCAAAAAAAGTAAAAAAAATTAATTCCAATACAATCATCCATCCATCCATTCCATCAATTAATTCATCCAATTTTATCCATTTCGAATCCTTTTCGTATATTGTATTATCCATCTCTCTCTCTCACTCGTTTCTTTTTTTTTTTGATGTTGATCTCCATTCTTACTTCATCGTTGCCGTGGATATGCAAAAAGAGAAGGATTATTGGGTTTCAAGGATTCACTTTACTTGTCAACCGCGTCCTCCCCGGCCCGGACTCACGGCCTTTGAATATTTTTTGGGGATATATTGATTGATTTCAGTTCTGATCTTGCTATTATTCCTGTAAAAATACTTGTTATTCAAAGAAAGAGGTATAATACATTTTTCTAAAAATCAAAGAAAACTTTAGTCTATTGTAATAAGAGAATAGAGACAAGTAGTAGTAAACCTTTAACTATACATGATGTAAATGATATTTGCTTAAGATAATGAGGATCATTCATCGACAGTAACGTTTTTGTTATTGTTTGATCCATATATTAAATCCACCGTAAGTAATAAGAAGAGTATGCGTTATTTTATAGATACATGAAGTAATTTTCTTATAGGTACGCATTCTAAGTCATGAGAGAAAGAAAAACCACGACTGTTATTACATCTTAATTTCTCATAGTATATTTAACGCTCTGAAGAACAGAATAGCTAGGATTATGCATAATAATTGAAGAAACAATAATAAAATATACAATTGGGTCAATACAATGTGAAACTGAATATAAAAATATAGATCCATTACGTACTACCATATCCAATTGTTTGCGTCTGCTACGTACTGCATAATAAAATACAGATCCAAACATCTATTGGAACACCCCAGCTGATAAACAAGACTTTTGACATGAAATAAATCGTACGTACGTAGGAATAATTTTTTTTTGTATAAAAGTAATGCTGTATATCAGGTAACCATCGAAATAAATGGACCAATAACCCCATTAACAATGACGTCGGATATCCTATTTCAATACAAGAAAATCATATCCATATAATAATAATAGCAGTGTTCGTTTCATTTGACTTATCAAAATATGTAGATTAACCATAACACATTACCATATGTTTATTTATATGTATTACATACCAATAGATTATCATGCAAGTAGTTTCTCATCCGTCAATTTTTTTTTATCATTTTAAATGTCGAGAATAAGTGCATAATAAATAAAAACCAAAAATCCTACTTACAAATGGATTATATTCTTATTTTTCACGAAAAATCGAGGCACTTTTCAGGCTTAATAATTAATAACAGCACCGCATACAAATAAATAAAATTAATCTCATAAAGCGTGATTTGACATCCCAATTGACAATTGAGCTAAATAAAAATGGCTATAAATAAGAACGGAAAATCCAATTCGTCTTTTGCAACCACTACAATAGTTACCTAACATTTAGTAATAGTAAAAGTTATTTATCATACAATGCGACAATACGAATACGTAATAATAATACTGATTATTATATATGTTATGTAGTATGTTTTTTATCATATATATCTTTCTACAGATAATAAATTAATAATAAGTAAGAGAAACGCATTTTCTCGAAAAATGGCCTTGCAGGATTAGATCTGATAATACGTAGCTGCTATTTGTTCTCATTCAGTATATAGTTATAATACTGCTTCTTTATTGATATATATAAATAAAGGTAGTTCTAGTGCATACACATACCGGATCTATTGGTGTAAAGCATAATGTAATTATCAAAGACTCTAGCTCCATTCATAGTCCGGATGTTGCTTCAATACGATCATATCTGTTGACTTTTTTGTATCCTTTAAATATATAGGTTGAAAGTGATTTATATCATCTAAACTGAGGATTAACCACCACACACATGCTCCACTAATAATCCACAGTTAGCCCATAACTAGTATTAACAAATTTAACAATAAGTTATATTCTACTTTTTAAGATACTTTTTCGGTAGTAAAGCAATAGCAGCTGTTGTGTTACCTGATAGTGATGGCATATTTAGTATATATTTTGTTAGTTACTAATAGTAATAATAATAATAAAAAATGCATTAACCACTTTCACTATATACCCTCCAATATTATATGTCGAGCACACTGCAAGAAAGATAAAGAAAAAGAAGACAAAAACGGAGGAAAAATAGTGCGTCGTTTATATATTTTGTTCTTTTTTCTGTTTTACGTAGTATGGTGTTTTTTTATGTATCTTAGCGCTCTTTCTTTTTACAATACCGAATAAACAATAATAATACAGTGTATAGTAGTCAGATCAAGGCTCAGAATAAAGAAAGAGCTATATTATGTGGTGAATTAATATAACCTGGTTGACTTGACAAAAAAGGCTAAAAAAAAAAAACTCAGCCCAATGACAAGATTTTCCGAACTTTGTCAACTTCTTTATTTAGTAGGGCAATCTGTAGGCTAGTTCCAATTAGGGAATTGATGTTTTCAATGCAAGCAAACCATTCATTATACAGATACGCAGTAAAAAAAACATATATAAGGTCTGCATACAACAACACTCTTCCATTTAAACAATTTTTTTTTTTGCATTCATATATCCGCCCGTACCAAGTATATTATAAACGGTCCGTGAATCTCCACAAAATCAAGACTATCTCTGTAAGAAGAACCGCACAAACAGGATTTTACAAGTAGCTCTTTTTGACTTCAAAATAGTTATAGATTCGCCACCATGAATAACAGGTACGTATGACAGAAAATACATAGATAATTCTTGAAATTAAATTTTTTTCCGCCTTGTTCTGGTAATACTTTATTCCCTACGTATAACACCAGAGTAACGATTAGACAGCAACTACAGCAACCGTCACCCGTTCTGTTTCAAGCATTGAAAGAAGGTGTGGATGTACTTAGTATGTCTCCTATTTTTGAGAACTTTATAGGCGATCAAAATAATGAGCTGCTTGGACGGATCATTAACGAGAGTTTGCAGCAGTTTGAAAAGCATGGTACGTTTTTTACATCATACCAACTAACAGCAGTCAACAATTTTTTTTGGCATAATACTCATATAATAAAACTGTGTTTTTTTTAAATTAGAAGTTGAACATGTAAGGAAGAATAAAACCGCATAAGTGATATAAAAGCTTACATGATGAAAATCGCTAAACTTTTTTTTGTGCTGACAATGTACATATCAATCATAGGAACTTGTGACTAATAATACAATGCTACTGGAAAATCAAGTAATACAAGACTATGTTATAAATGGTACACACCTTCCTCAACACAATGTAGAACATAATATAGTCAAGAGTCATATATTAATTACTGTTTTATACTACAACTATAGATAGCACTGGGTATAAGCATTTGGTCACAGTCTGTTCACTTAAAGAACAGTTTCCTACTATTGAAAGGTATTTCAGAATATTGTCAAACTATAAATACACATTGTTAAAATAACTAACGGTTAAATTGGCAAAACAAATTTATTTTTTGTGTCCTATTCACTATAGAGAAGAACTATTCTTCACGACTCAGAATTCATCACGCTCATCAACTGTCAACTATATGGAACTGCTATTAGCACCTTTGGAACAATGTACCGTTCTAATTGAATGTCTCAGACAAAGAGAGCAGCAGCAGCATTTTACAGCCATATTATACAATTCCATCATACGCAGTTTTGAATCAAACAACTACTCAATCCAAGACCATAGGCTATCAGAAAGCCTTACAAGTTCGTCTCATTCGAACAATATCTTCAATATGCGTCCTCTGCAAGAAGTTTTTCCGTCTGATTATCAATATTCTCAATCACTTACAGAAATGCAGAGTAATGATAAACAAGCAGAAGTAAGTAAACTCTATACGTATATAGGATATTTTAAATAATGTATGTTTATCAGTTGATGTATCTTTTTGACTTGAACTTATTGATATTAATATATATAATAATAATTTTTAAATACCAGGTCAAAAATTTACAATCAGGGGTATTACCAGAAGTACACAAACGGGATAATAACTTAGTGCACCATGACACATTTCCACATGAAGTATCTTTTGTAACTCGATTCGAATCAACAGACACGAATAAAACGACCGTTGAAGTTGCATCCTGTGATTTTTCAACGGTGGCTCCTCAAAATTCTCAAGAAGAAAACAGCGACGCTAGCTCCAACCTGGAAATTGAAAACCTTTCAAGCAACGATGATAGTAAAAATTCAACTGACTATTACGTGGAAAATAATGGTACTAGACAAATATATTATTGCTCTCTTTGCAAAACGAAGAAAAAGAGCTTTATTCGTTTAAGGGATTTGATAAATCGTCACATCTCAACAGTTCATGGCAACACTCGTTATTCTTGCAAAGTGTGCAAAAAAAGCTACTGCAGATCTGACGTGCTGAAACGCCACCAGAGAGAAAAGTCTCACTGATAATAAACAAGAAATGTACTGATTAACCATTGAAAAGAGTCAAGAATAGTTAGCTAATACACTGAACTATATGGTGTAGTAATAGCTATATATGTTTAGTAGCATCGTACATAAAATGAATAAACTTTTTTTAAAGAATGCAACTCTCTATACTAGCACAGATTTTTCTCAGGGTGGTTTCTATATTGTTGGGCACATTTTAATCCTTTTTAACTTGTTTATCTTTTTTTTTACAATTATACGTAACTCTTCTCTTAATTTTAAAACTGTTCTACAGTTTATTGAAAAATAAATCTTGAGCAAGTTTTTGGTCTACTTATCATAAAACAACAGGATAGCTGTACTTTGTAAGAAAAACTTGACGACAATTTGTTTTATGTGCTATTGATTGATTACTATATTTGAAATGACTTTTCTCGTTTTGAATTATAATAAGCGTCTTGTTACATATGAAAAAGTTTATCCAGATAAGATGTTTTTGATTATTACAGTATTTTTTCATCAATAACAATTTAGCTCTTTCTACTGCATAATTATATTCTTATCTATCTATCTATCGAATTTTTCAAAATCAATTCACATGGATTCTACACTTATTGTAATTATTATTCTTTGTGATTTTACAGGGTACATTATGCATAATAAACACTTCGTCCTATGTATTTTTTTTTTTTTTACAAATATATTTGTTTTTTTAATGTATCATCCAAATCTTTCATCACTTAACATGTATGTGTTTCTTTCATCGATCGAATTTACGGGTACAACTTATTTTTTTAATTAAGATGGTTATATACCATTACTATCTACTGATCGATGGTACGTACATGTTTTTTGACGTATATTTTCAATATTTTGTGTAATACACCACCCACTTACATTTGCACAATGTTATTTGTATTATAAAATGGAGAGTGTCTTCACTTGTGTATACATTTCTTGTGTAGTTACGTAATGAAAATTGGCTATATTAACTAGTTTCTGATGTTTTAACTAGTCTATCTTCTTGCTTATACCACATAAAAACTATTTTTGATGTTTGTTCAATATTTTCCTATGCGTCACCATTATACCATAATATCTCCGTGTGGGATGGTCCAACATTCACTTTGATAATCTATGTTTAATCGAACTAACTAGATTCATTATAATAATCACTTTCTCACTGAATCCAAACAAGATAAAATTACAAGAAGAAAAAAAAGCAACATGCAACAATTAGCATAACCAAACCAGAAGAGAGATCGTGTACAATTTTGTTTAATGCCATATGGCCATTATTTAATTTTTAAAAAAAAAAAAAAAACATAGAATCAGTTGTAAACATGCATAATTTATATACCATCTTCACGGGTAGCGTGGCATCTATTCTTGTAAATGTCCAACCATGCTGTCGAGTGACTGTAGTCGATTACCACATTTTTATATGTTGGACAGATACAGGGCCATTTGATTTTATCGATAGATTCTTCTTTTACAATAAATGCATAGAAATGATTTAAGTGTAGGTGCAATACGATAGGCGTAACGTCTTGGACTTGCCCAGTATGGATTACCGGCGAACGTTCTTCGAAAGGCAAATAAGTGTTGTATTGTATTCCTACAAGTATGACGACAGGTCGCTTACATACTGTAGCCAAAAGAACTGCATAATCAAACCAGTGAATGGAGTTTACAGATCCCTCTGGTTGATAGAGTTTCTTGCGTAGTTTTTCATACTCCAATACACCAAACAATTGTTTGAAAAAGGTTTGTTCATTTTCTAAACTAGCTCGCATAACCTCCTTCAGTGTGTAATAATGATTTTCATAATCAAACATCACAAGCGATGCCGCTCTCCAGCCGCAGTTGCCATCATCTTTCGGACAGAAACGTCCAACAAAATTCTCCTTATTGAATTTGTATTGCTGAAGAATATACTCTGGAGTACTTGAAAGATGAAGCTTTTTAAACAATAAATTATACATATCCTCTCTAACAAATAAAATATATAGTCAATAACTTAAAATCATACTTATTTCCCGATTTATTGATTTCCTTTGATGTTTGCTGACAATCTGCCACTCACCTAGCAGACTGATCTAATGATTTAAGACGTTTTGCTTCTCTTTCTTCTGATTCTTGTTTTCTTTTTTGTTTGACTTTTTTGTATTCTACGCAAACTTTTTTTAGTTTGTTTTTCACGAAATTTCGCCAATCTTGCACGTCTTGCCTTCGACTCCTCTTCGACGTGGCTTCTTTTGTCTTTTGTCCCCTTCTTTCCCTCTTCATTACCTTTTTCTTCCTTTATCCTCTTTCTTCGGCAAATCAACCCCTGCTTTCCCCTTTTTTTTTCTTGACCTATTGAATGAAACGCATGAGTATTAGAATACTAAAATAATCAAATTATGTAATATAAACATTTTGTACTTTACCAGGGCCAAGAAGAGGCTTTGTCGTGTCTGGCGCACGACCGTCATTGATAAACCGTACAGTTTTTAATTCAAAACTATTATTATAATAAATTATAAATATTACTTTACATTTAATAATATCTATAAATAAATAATACCTTTGTTTGCGTGAATCTTTGACCTTGAAAGCGTCATCAAAGGATACGAAATCAGGTTCAATTGATTGCAAATAATAAAAAATGTTACGAAGAGTAACTATAATTGCCTTTTTTCTTTGTACCATTCGATACAAATCTCTAGCGTTCGTCATCTCATCCAACATCCGCTTCTCCGATCTACTTTTGTATTCAAATGTGGGGAAGGGTATGATACCCGATCCAATCATTCGATAGATCTGCAAAAGTCAGAAAAGTTCCTTTGTAAAATATTATTTTTAAAAAATTATGCGCGTAATTATTTAAGGGCAGCAACTCAATTAACGTCCTCTATTATAATTATAGAGTACTTTTCTATTTTGCTTGATTCATTGAAATACATTGGCTCTTCCTGCTTTGACAAGAACAAAAAAAAAAGGACGCGTCCAATCTGATCTGTGAAGTACCTTGTATTATTTTGGATGGAATGATCAAGAGCTTAACTACTTGGTTCGTCAGTCTGAAAATTCAAAAAAAAAAAAAAGCTCTCTGTATGAAAAAAAAAATACATCAGTTTGAAAAGAGCATATTTTCATTCTGTTGAGCAGAACAATTCTGCGAAAATCCAGGAAAGATACGAATGGGTCAAACGCTGGATAAATATTGATATAGACTATGAGAGTACATAGTTGCGTTTTTACTGACAAAATACTGGCTTTCATATCAATATGAAGCACTCTATGGCGTGGTCAAAAGAAAGAAGAGCACAGAGTTGTCATAACATCAAAGACAAGGTCAAATAGGACTACTATCATTTGGGAACTATCTCACCATATAGTGTGGTCAGCATGAAGGTAAAGTCTCTCAAGGAAGATAATGTGACCTTTTAAGAAATAAAAACCTGCAATTTTCTAGTTTGACTATAATGGAAAAAAAAGTAGGTGGGATAGTTTTACTAATCACCACTTTAATTTTATTGCGATAACCTTAGATATCATGGATAAGTTATGAGCTACGTATTCAAAAAGTATCATTGCATAATAGACAATCCTTCAAGTCATAAGCATACAGGTGTCAGAAATTACATTAAAATTGTGGTTATGATTATATTTATTTGCCATGAAGATGATTTAAAATCTTTTCTGTCCCTACCTTCGTTTCAGTAGAAGACCAAGATGTTAATAGGGAATTTCAAAAATGAAATCTGCGTCTCTTGAGACGCAGTTTATACTTTTTGAAACCCCTTAATAATTATTTAGCATCATTCTGCACTAAGGTAAATTTTATTTTGGTTAACTGACTCTATGCATAAATATATACTATTTAGGGTGATAATAATATGTAAACTTCTCTTTATTTCTTGGCTAATTTACGAATGTTTTACTTGGACAACTTTTACGGTAGAACTCGTACGACGAAGTGATGGAACACTTGACCATACACCCTCGAAGAAAGTTACAACGTAACATGGCTCCGACAATCTATCATGAATTTATTGATGAACTATCAATCGAACTTTTTTTCGAAGAATGGCAATACCGAATCAGACATTCTTTTTCGTGTATGCATTCGATAAGAGTAAAATTGATGTACACAGGTATATATATATATATACAGTAATTTTGATAAATATGCTAATTAATTTTTGTTTAAATTTCAGTCGTGAAAAAGAAAGTAAGGCGACAAGCTGTAATAATAACTTCAATAGATCACTTGGCAAGGGGAAAATGCATGGAACACACTTGGATTTGAGATTTATGTATGACGGCTCGGAGCTTGGATGTGCTGAAGCAGGTATCGGACGTGCTGATAAAGGTGAATCAGGGACGAAGGAAATGTCAGAAAGTCAACTCAAGTGTCCCAAGACACTGCGTGATATGTTTGTTCAGCTACTTCAAAAATATCCCGATAAACAGGACAAATTATTAACTTTTGGCTTTATCATGATGGGTAATTATTAGTAGTAGTTTATAATTTTTAAAGATGTAGAATGTACTAATCTTTTATAATTAGGATTTTTTGTTAGCGTACTGTAATGGGCTCACCTGGAGGCAGTATTTGTCGAATCACATGCTTTGCAAGATACAGCATCACTTCAGATATTGGAACATTTACCTGTAGGGTACTTCCAATTTTGAAATTTTTCTTATCAGTCAAAAAAACCATGGAAAGAGTAATCAAAGCAACTATTACCAGCCGTGTCCCAACTCCGTCACTTGGTGAATCAAACGATTCTCTTATTCCTTGTTCCATCTTATCGCCACAATCATCAACCGCATCTTCAAAAGCAGCATCATCTTCAAAAGCCAGTGTTGGCAGTTTCCGACTTTCCGACTTTCCGACCTAGCGGAAATCCCCTCTTTCCGCCAGGCGGAAACTATGGTTTATAGGGTTTCCACAGTTGGAAACTGGCGGAAATAACATTATAGAGCTGGCATCAGTAAACATTAATATAATACATCATATTAAATAAAAGTAATTCGGTCTATTTATATTTTTTAATGCACTATATCTGGTACTATTATTATTATAATGACGTTATAATATATGGTCCACAATAGAAACTATGAAAATATATAATATAATAGCACAGAAATGACAATAATGATTTTTTTAAACACTGGTTTTGCATTGATATATTGATGCTGCGCAAGCAAATAATAGCTTCAACATAAATATTGCGCGTTGCTCAGTATATTGACTTCACAGGTTAAAGCCCGACATTGAATGTCAATGCTCAAGAGCTAAATTTATCAGTTGCGTGACATATATACATAGGAGTAGGGTTTTTATGTAGACAAACCTAGACTTTAGAGATAACAGTGAGGCTCACTGGATCAGCAGGAGTAAAATAGACATTAGAATATCTTTTTTCATAACTTAAATATAAATATATACTCTCACTCTATCTCTCTTTTTCATTATTATTTTAATGAAACTTTTCATTTCATAATTCTATAAACATATTAATTAAGCAGTATGAAAAAGGTTTCCGCCTTTTCTGCTATGGCGGAAACCCAACACTGTCAAAAGCAACATCGTTCTTGGAAAATAGTTTAATCTCCAGAAGAAATGTTATCTTCAAAAAATGCGTCTAGTTCGGAACCATAAAAAAAAGCAACGTAACACAGCTGCATCAACCTCACTCTCATTTTTTTTTTGTATCAAGTAAACAAGTTATGAATTCATCATTGGCTTGAATCAAACAATCATATATCAAAGGGACTCAGTATATTTGTTATATGGTCATAAAAATAAATATACGCATTGCATAATTTTAATTAGGTTTATACTAATTAACTTATTATGTTTTTATAATGCCTGATAATCTTTTAAAATAAAAAGTGCTCAAGTTTGAAAGTACGTACTACATTATTATCCGTCAATAATATTATTACATTTATTTATTACTAGCTATTATGTACTATTATAACACCTTTTCATATATACGTAATAAAATTATATATCATATACACTATGTACGTTACGAATCGTTCGTTTTCAATTTGTATCGAGTTTTTGAGCAGCATTTGCTCACTACAGTGCAATATTTCAATTACTCTCCTCGGGTCAATATGTACATTAATAAAAATAATTTTTCTTTGACATTTTATAATTTTGCATTAATATACCATTGTAGTCAAAGTAGTATTTTATTACAGTACTCACAAATATCTTGCTAACTATGATTATGGAACCGAGAATGTTTTTCTGCAACAACACTGTGAATATAGTTTCTCGCCTACTACAGAAGATTCTACTTACATTACGTATACATATCATTAGAGACCATAGAAAGGTAGTTAGTACAGATAGCTCCAAGTATTGGATCTATGTTTGTTTTTTTTGTATTGTTAAAGATATAAGAGGTATATGAAAGGACCAATTGTACGTACATGATCAACTTTTTAGCACTCAGTTGGTAAGTTGTAGCAAGAATTATTGTATACGTATAGAATTTAATGTTGCCATGCGTTATTTGTGTCTGAGAAACTAAATTAATCATCTTTTATTAACTCATATCAGAAAATTTATTCTTTTTTAATGTAAATGGAGAAGTATCAAAATCTTTTATTTATAAAGCTGATGCTCATCAAGTTGATCCGTTGAAATATATACTTCGTTTAATATTAGGTTATTTTCAAAAAAAAATATATATATACATTTACTGCTGCGCAGAAAAAGTTTAATAAAGTGTAGCTATGGAAAAAAAATGAACATGTATAATATATATATATACAAGTGGCGAATTTGAGAATAATAAAATAAAGTGTTGAACCGTCCTTTCGTACAAGAAATAAGTCATGAACTTTTTTATTATAAAATATTATTTGAATTTATTCTTTTTTACAAATAAAAATTTCTCGAGCTACTTTCTGGGCTATTTTTGGAAATTACGCAAAAGTGTACTTATGGTGAGAAGGTAGTGTAATTTTACATTTCTTTTTTATTTATAGTCTTATTATTAATTACAAACTAAAGCCAGTTTTTTTGGTACTTGTAAATACTTTAAGTTTGGAAGATGTCTTAACGCCATATAGAATAATTCATTATTATTGCAAACAAGATGTACATTATTTATGTAGATTTCTTGTACTCGAGTCCATGTATTCCCAAATAATACTGTTACAGCAAATGATGATTTTATTGAATTATCACTGTCTTTATCTTTTACTTTTTGTTGTTGTTCGTCGGCACTGGCGGGTAAATCCAGAAAAGGGGCTACATGATTCAATATCTTCTGATGATCATTATTGTTATAATTGTTGTTGTTGTTGTTGTTGTCAATAGTGGGGATAGTAGCGATAAGAGTAATTCCAGCAAGTATCAATCGTTTAAGTTGTTTTGTATTGTTTGCAAGATGTACTATATCTACTGTCACTGTTCGTCGGTTATTTGGAGAATAGACTTCTAGAACAAGTTCTTCCAAAACAGGACATTGACTTGTCATATTGGGAATAATATCCGGATCACGGGTATCCAGTAATATGTTATAAAAAACGAGCTTACGTAATCGTGGGGCATGAATTGATTGTAATAACCGTGTCCAATTGACTAATGTTCTTGCTGCTGTGGTTCCAATAGGCTGAAATGATGATGACAGCAGTTCAGTAAATGGCATGGTCTCTTTCAATAATAAAAATTCTAATGTAGAAGCATTTTGTATAAGATGAGGTTCCATTTTTTCAGGACCAAAGTTTTTCGTTTCGCATCCGATAAAATAACAAAGTTCATCACGTTGTTTTTGATGTTGCTTGTTCTTTTCAAATACTGATGACGACGACAATAACGATGCAGGAGTAGCAATATCAGCATCATTTATCATTGTAGTATGTTTGACAAGCACACAATCATTATCTGATATATTGCCCCGAAAGTATTGGAGTTTTGGACATGATGTAAAAATATGATTTAGATCAAGACTAATAAAGTCGTTACAAGATGTAAATATGTCATCACCCCGTAATTCATAAGATAGATATTGAAGGTTAGGGCTGTGTTCTAATACATGGTTGATTTGTGATACTAAAGTAGTATCAGAACACCGAGATTCTACAGTAAGTTGAAGTAGACGAGGAAATAATGGGCGTTGTTGCGGTAATAGTTTATAATCATCATACATCAGGGGAAGTAGAAACGGTGATTTTGGTCTGGTAATATATGGATTCGTTAAAACTTTTTTTCTTTGTCGAAAACTACCATAGTAGGATCGAGAATAAGAGAAATGAATTAAATTTGGACACGTATTGATCAGATGCATAAAGTATAGATCGGCTAAATGTTTATTGAATTTGAGTTTCTTTGTTGTTGATGATGCAAGTTTTTGTAATAGCTTTAAAAGTAGTACCTCGTCTCGTGAATCACAATGAACAAATTCTATTACATATATATATATATATATATATATATTATATATTTACAATTTTTTTTAATATATATACCAATGAGTATAATAATATATGATGTGTACCTTATTCTCTCCCTATAAATTTAAATTCTTAGATTTTACCAATAGATTTAATTCGATTACAATGACCCTTTATCAATTTATTCATTGCAATATATAGTTTTTCTTCATCATCATCACAAAATCCATCAAATATAATATGTTTAACATGTGATCCAATACATTCTTCCCATAGTAACAATCGTTGTTGTTGTAGTTCATCTTTATATTTTTCGTGAAGAAATGTAGTTGTAATATCAGTCGGATAAAGTCGTAGTCGAGACCAAACCGATTGACTATAAGGGGGTACTTGTTGTTTCCAAGTATGACATACTTGCATGCATTCCAAACAATCATGTTGAGTTAGATATGAAACAATTTCGGTTATAATATCGAAAGGTAATATGAGTTTTTTATCATTGTTGTGGTTATTATTTGAAAGTAGTTGTAGAAAATGACTAATTTTCATTTTTCTTGATGATGATAATATAGTTGGAAATATTAAAAATATATTATCTATATTTTATATATATGTTAAGAAAAAAAAGAAGGCAAGAAAGAAATAATAAAAATAAGAAAGTAATTTTTTTTTTCATCTGTTTGAATTGTTTTTATTTTTATGTCAATAATGTCATGACGACCAAAAAAAAAAAATGGGGTCAAAGCGTTGTTGTGTAACATTTCTTATGGAGAGAAAACAGTTACTTTAATGTTTTTTTGACGTGATTTAAACAATGATGAATGATTATAATAGTAGTTATAGAAGAAACCAGGTGTTATGCATGTGTGTCTGTCATCATAAAAAAAAACAACTATTTTATTTCATACGTTCTACGTATCTATAAACAAAGAACATTCTTGGCTAAGCTCGTGATCTATCATTCGTAGTTCAATGTGTTATTTTTTCTTTTTGTATGCTGATGTGAATGACTTTTTATACGGCGTACGTGATAATGATGCATGATACTATTGTCATTTACTAGTTTTTATATGTGTAAACTCGGCTGTATGATGAATGTATCTCATTCACAGCATAGAAAGAAGAACCCGATTAAATTTGTTTAAGTTTATTACATCATTAAAACTTACCCAATAATAATAATAGTATAACTTTAATATCGTCATAAGTTTAATAATACCATCATCGTTTTATGTTCCAGATGTATATTTCTCTACGCAAGATGAAGAAATTGAATCTGTAAATATAATGAAAATGCTCTATGATTAATCTCTGTGGCATTTGACTCCGTTTTTTCCCACAGCTTATTTTTTAGACTATGTAAATCGCTCTTAAGATTTGTTGATTACAATTGCTGTCTAATAACCATAAATCTTTATTTTATGCAAGAAATTTTTCAATTATATAAAAGTATATGGCATGATTTTTCTTAAAAAAAAATAGAACATTGATTCCAAGTACAAGTACAAACTAAATCAAATAAAAAATAGTTAATTTATGATAACTCTCTCTAAAATAATCTATAAAGTTTAAAGAATAAAACACGAGATGTTTGTAATACAGAATGAAAATATAGATCGTACGTATTTAGAAAGAAAAAGAAGAGTTTTTTTTTTTGTACGTAAAAAGTTGTTATCGATCTTTCTTTCTTTTTTTTTTTCGGTCAGTGATATGTTTCAAACTTAATAAAAAATAAAAAATATTGTTCATTTATTTCTATGTATAAATCTATTACAATTATAGCTTTATAAATAATAATAATAATAATAAACATCGATCGATTGGGAATAATAATAAAAACATCGCGCAGATTACATCCATAAACTTCAAAATTTTTACGGACACCAAGGCCGAAATATACTTTTTTTTTTTTACTTGTGTTACAACTGAGTTTTTATTTTATATTTTCTGTGTGTGTGTGTGTTGATTTTACATATCGTTACACCCTATCTTTTTTTTTTTTTTTTTTCGGTCTGTCATATTCATAAGTCCCCCCCACCCCAGTCTAAGTATTTTTTCTTTTTTTTCTTTTTACTCTCCTTCTACTACACCCCCCACTTTTGAATATTCGTCCCTTCTTTTTTTTTTTTCTTTGTTCACCTTTTACTTCTCTTTCCTATCTCTCTCTCTCTCTCTTTGTATTTGTCTTATATAGAATATATCAGATAGAATGGCTCAACCGTCACCTGCTTTACTTGATACTCTTGACATGGTATTCCTTGGTACCATTGGTCTCGGTACTATTGCCTGGTTTGCACGTCGTCAAATTGCTGAAAAGATTTTTGGATCAAAAGAACAAGATGCTAACGAAAAACTTAATGGAAATGGTACTACTGCACCTAAAAGAGAACGTAACTTTGTTAAAGTTATGCAAGAACAGGTAATATATATATATAAGTTTTTGCAAAAAAAAAAAAAAAAAGGAGAAAACTCTTTGAATTTTAATTTTAATTAACTAAAGAACAAAAAAAATATATATATAATAAAAATGTAAATTAGGGTCGTAAAGTGATCTTTTTTTATGGTTCTCAAACAGGTACAGCTGAAGATTACGCATCACGTTTAGCTAAAGAATGTCAACAAAAATATGGTGTGAATTGTATGACAGCCGACATTGAAGTATATGATTTACAATATTTGGATACTGTACCTGAAGATTGTTTGGTATTTTTTATTATGGCTACATATGGTGAAGGTGAACCTACTGATAATGCAGTTGATTTTTGGGAATTATTAATGGAAGAAGAACCTCAATTTTCTGAAAATGAAGAATTGAAAAACTTGCGTTATGTTATGTTTGGTTTGGGTAACAAAACGTATGAACATTATAATGAAGTGGCACGTAAAATGGATCAACGATTCACTCAATTGGGTGCTCAACGTATTGGTGAAAGAGGGGAAGGGGATGATGATGCATCTCTTGAAGAAGATTTTCTTGCTTGGCAAGATAATATGTGGCCTGTATTTTGTGATGCTTTAGGTGTGGATGAAACAAATACTTCTAATGGTCCACGACAAGCTACTTTTTCAGTTGAAGAACTTGAAGGACAAGGAGATATGGATCAAGTTTATTTAGGTGAAATTGGTGAAAAACCAAAAGAAGGAGCGTAAGTATTATATATATATATATAATTGATAATTTCACCCTTATTTTGTTTTTCCTCCGCAAAGAATCAAGATATACTGATTGAATTTTAATTTTTTTAGAAGAATTATTTATGATGCCAAACGACCTTATAATGCCCCTATTACTTCTCGCGATCTTTTCCATAATACGGATCGTCATTGTTTACATATTGAAGTGGATGTTTCAGATTCCAATTTAACTTATCAAACAGGTGATCATATTGCTATTTGGCCTACTAATAATGAAGATGAAGTGACACGTCTCGCATCGATCCTTGGTTTATCTGATAAGCTGGATGTTCCCGTGATGGTCAAAGCTATTGATTCGACTGCTTCTAAAAAATATCCATTCCCTGTTCCCGCCACTTATCGATCTATTTTCCGTCATTATCTTGATATTTGTGCACCTACTTCTCGTCAAACTTTAATGTCTTTGGTTGAATATGCTCCTACAGAAGAAACCAAGGAAGTTTTACGTCAATTATCCAAGGACAAGGATGAATATCGTTTAAAGGTTGGAGAAGCTGTTCGTAATTTGGGTGAAGTTCTAGAATTAGTTGCTGGTAATCAAGCTAAACCAGGCTTTTTTAATACGGTTCCATTTGATTTGATTGTGGAAAGTATTTCTCGTCTTCAACCACGTTATTATTCTATTTCATCCTCTGCCAAAGAATCTCCAAAGAAGGTTGCTGTGACTGCAGTCACTCTTACTTATCAACCTGATCCCACTCCTGAACGTACTGTTTATGGTGTCTGTACTAATTATTTATGGCAATTGCATGCTGCTGCAAATAAGGTAGAAGATGGTCAAACATATCCTACTTATGATTTGGCTGGTCCACGTAATGCTTTACAAGGTACTAAAGTACCTGTTCACATTCGTCGATCTCAATTCAAATTACCTCGTAATCCTAATGTTCCTGTTATCATGGTTGGACCTGGTACAGGTGTTGCTCCTTTCCGTGGATTTGTTCGTGAACGTGCTGCTCAAAAGGCTGAAGGTAAACCTGTTGGACCTACTTTATTATTCTTTGGTTGTCGTAACTCGGAACAAGATTATTTATATAAAGAAGAATGGCCTGGACTATTTGAAACTCTCGGTGAAGAATCTCGTATGATTACTGCCTTTTCCCGTGAAACAGATAAAAAAGTATATGTACAACATCGTTTACAAGAAAATGGAAAAGAAGTATGGGAATTATTGCAAAAGAATGGTACTATCTTTGTATGTGGTGATGCTAAAAACATGGCTCGTGATGTTAATCAAACTTTTGTTAACTTTGCCATTGAATTTGGTGGTTTAACTGAAGAAAAGGCTCATGATTATGTCAAGAACCTTAGAAACAGTGGTAGATACCAAGAAGATGTTTGGAGTTAAAATATTTTCATTCTTATTAATCTTTAATCCTCTCTCTCTCCCTTCAAAAAAAGAAAATTTCATTCAATTTGATTTTAAAATTATATAAAAAGAAAATTACAAGTGTATAGAAACCCAATCTTCTTCCATTTCTTTGTGTTTTTTCTCTCTCTTTCTCTCTTTCTCTCACACACTCTCCATAATCAATCATCCTTTTATTTTTCTTTTCAATTTGCTTTATTATTACTATTACTATTATTATTTTTATTATTATTATCACTATTATTATTGTTGTTATACTTTAGATTTCAAACAAACAAATTAAAAAAAAAGAAGAAAAGTTTCTTTGATTTTATTATAATGTAGTAAATTGATTCGTTTTTATTATTATTAAGTGATTTGCTATTAAGATGGATTGGATGATTGTGTTTGTAATTGTATTGTATTTATTGTTTCTTTGGTATCTCCTTGTTGATCATGATGATGGGGTATTACTACAGGCATTCTTTCTTCCGTAGTGGTTGTTGTTGATGATATAGAAGTAACTGAATTAGTTGTTGTAGTCATATTAGGATTTGGAATTGCAGTAATTATTGGGGTTGATTGTGATGAAGAAGAACCAGGTGATGATCCTACATTTTGTACAGTTGTTGAAGATGTAGTACCTGTTGTTCCAACGATGGATGAAGCTGGTGATGATGATCCTGTCACTGTTGTCGTTGTAGTTGTTGGAGTACCATAAAATCGACTTGGAGAAAATTTCGTTTGAAGAGTTTGTAACAATGTATGATTTTCTGGACGTTGAAATTCACGCATGAATTCGGCCCATTCACCGGTATTAAAATTATGCAATAATTTACGACCAGAGACTTGTTTACTTAATAATAAAAAACCACGTCCAAGAACAGAAGATATTTGACAAATACGTTCACCAATAGTTAATCGACGTCGAATGGCTTCCCAATTTGTATTCACAAGTACTTTTTCAATATCAGATCGACATTGAACTAAAATAGGTCGTGTATCATCATTGTGTCGTTGTTGTTTTTCTATTTCTAAATCTCGATAAGCTAAAAATAATTGAAAATATTCATAATTAAAATAAACTCCAGCGTTTCTTGGAGCAAAATCACAATCATAATGAGCAGGTAAATTAGCAAATGTAGCAAAACGGTGTAAAGGAGAAGACATGGAAGTTGCATTAGGTTGACTTTGTATGATAAGTTTTACGTCGTCGTCTACTACATTAGCTTGATGGAATAAATCATGTTCTGGTACTTTAAGTAAATCTTGAATTATATCATTTCCTATATAATGAATGATACAATAAAAAAAAATTAGGTTCTATATGTTGATCCTTTTTTCTATTATAAAGTTTTTCCATTTATAGTTACGTCGAACAGAATATTCTTTATCGCGTGGACTCGCTTTTTTAGGTCGTTTATTTCCATCTTTATTATTATCATTCGTGTTTTTACGTTTTCCGGTACCACCCACGGCTGGAATTGCGGGTGATGTGACCGAAGCTAATGCCGCTTGTAATAATTGTCTAGGTGATGATTCTGTACCTGCTGCTGCCGCTGCTGCAGCTGCCGCAGCCGCAGCAGCAGCAGAAAGCATATCTTGGTTTGATTGATGTTGTTGTTGTTGCTGTTGATGATGATGTTGAAATTGTTGAAAAAAAGAAATGGATGGATTTAATGATGTTGAAGATGATGAAGGTGTATGTGTTGTTGTCGGTACGCCAGTACCACTTGTTGTTGCTGCTGAAACAGTGGTAGCCATTTTAAATGGATCATATTCATTATTATTATTATTATTGTTGTTGTTGTTGTTGTTATTCGTAGAATGTGTAGATGGAGTAGGAATAGGATTAGTATTAAAAAGATGATCTTGTTGTGTTGTCCCTGTTACATTAACAGCATATACTTGACTTTCTTGACGAAACATAACTTTAGACATATGTGGCACTTTAAGAAAAACAACATTATCTCCTAAAGCATGACATAAAGCAAAAAACATAGCTGCTGTTTGCATAGGCGAACGTTGAGTTTTGATATCTTTAACACATTGATAAAAACGTAATATGCGATCATCACTAAGAATATCAGCTAATGTAGGTGATAAAAATAAACAATCTTCTTGCTGTGATTGTTGTTGTTGTTGTTGAGTGGATGTAGAAGGTGTAGATGATGATGATGATGATGATGATGATGATACACCTGTTGAATTATTATTATTATTATTACTGTTATTTGTCGACATATTGACATGAAATGTATCTTGTGCCGAAGAACCTGAGTTCATTATTCTTATTTGGTATTTAATTTACAAAGTAGTGTGTTCTTTGTTGTTGTCGTTGTTTATGATGATGTAAGGTGTAGGTTTATATTATATATTTATGTATGTATAAAATAAAATAAAATAAAAAGTTGTTTGTATATACGTGTGTTTGTATGTTTATATATGTTGATTAAAATAAAAGGGGCTTTTTAAGGGAAAAAAAAGGATAAGAAAGAAAAAGAAAAAAGTTAACTTAAAAAAAAAAAAGAAACTATTCTTTTCCCAAGACAAAATAGATATAATCAATGGGTTTTCTGAGTAAATAAAAATAAAGTATTTATCTTGATCAATGCGTTTTCACGTTTTACTTAGACCCAAAAGCAAAAAAAAATAAAAAATAGTTTTCCGGAATGAAAGGAAGAAGTGATTGTGCGAGCCGTAAAAACAAGTTTCCGGTTCATGAAAAAAATAAAAAAAAAATCCCCGTTCTTTTAAAAGATTTTTTAGAAAAAAAAAAAAAACAAAGTAACAGTCACCGGGTTCGGGTCCTTTGCACACACACATACACACACCCACATATTTTTCTTTTCGGCATGTGGTCCTGCACAAACCGCAAAAATATCGGAAGAATCGGCTTGTTTTTAACGCCATAGTACGCAAAAAATTAAAGGAGAAATAGTTTTCCGTTACTGAATTTTATGTCACTGTTTTTATTTTGTATCCAAAAGTAACTTGGATCGTTATTTTTTTTCGATACGTATTAGATAATATATATTATTATTGAATTACTTTTTATTATCATGAAAGTTTATGTGATTTGACACACTTCGGTTGATGAGAGAGGGGTTTTTTCAGATGCCAAAAAAATACATTGATCAGTAACACTTGTTTATTAGATGGTCTCCAAATTGTAAGCAATAATAACAAACAAACCTTTATAGACATTGACCAACAGAATCAGGTGAAAGTAACAGCACTGTGTTTGAATTAGCATGGAAAAAGATCATAACCAAATATCTTAGTGTAACCCGAGAAACCATAATGGTACAATTAACTCATCATTTTGATATAAAACTACCTATAGTTATATAACAGTGGAGAAAAAAAGGAACTGTTTTTTTAGTCTATTATTATTATATATGTATTTTCTCTTCTTTGACCAACAAAATCATATTGTTATTTTCTTTATTTGATTTAGTTTCTAGGCCTGCAACTAATCATTTATAATATTTTGACCAAATTTTATTATTACTGATACATAATACAGTTATTGTGAATCATGTAATATTCTGTAAATATAACAACAGAATAATGCTAGAAATCAATTTTATTACGTATGACCCATTACACACTATAATTGATTTTATAGAGCACTCAAGAAAAAAAAAGAAACAAGAAACAAGAACTATTTTCAAAGATCATGGTACATCAACAAGAAAAGTGACGATAATATTTTATAAATAAAAAACGTGAAGTATCTCTATTGTGCAGTACTTACTGGAAAATAACAAAAGGCTCATACGTACAGAAAATAGATCAATTGTGAAATTTAAATTTTAAGTAGCAGATATGATATGATACAAAGCGGTAATGTCACAATAAATTAATAATGAAGTTAAAAACTAACATACGTAAATGAAACCACAAAAAGAGAGTTCAGCTAATATGTAATGACGAAATCCAATTAAAAGAAAGTATGTATCAATAACATGAATGTTTGAAAGTGAAAAGAATCCAATAAGAAAGAAAAAAAATGCATTTGAACCAAATAAAACTTTTTAGATAATTCAGATAATACGATATATTTTTGTTTGGTGATAATCATCTGTATGTAATATCGAACTACAAGTAAGGATGAATGGATCCAAGTTACTGGCATTTAATTTATAAAATCGGCAACCTCAACTATTGTAAAGGGGATAACGAATAAGTTTAATACTAAATTCTAAACATTTATTTCATGTTACGTACTTAAATACAATCGATTTTATCATAAGTTTCACTGTTATATTAATATTAAAAAAAATTAATAGAGGGATGTCAAAAAGAAAAAGTTGTGGTTACCATGACATTCAATTTTTTTTAATTGCCATAGAGATAAAGCAAAAAAATCAAAAATTCAATTCCAGAAATAAGCTCTTTGAAGTTTTTCTTTTTTTTTTTCTTCTTTAGTCTTTTTTATCGATATTACAATACCTAATAAACATAATAATAATGAATAATTTGATTGAACGACAAAGAGGGTAACTTAAAAACTTTTATTAACAAACAGTTAAAAAAAAAAGAAGCAAACGAAAAAGAAATATTTTATACTCATAATGTCTTTTTTTTTTTTTACTCTTTTATATATAGACTTCATGAAGAGATTGAACGTCTAGAACAAGCGATCGTAGATCAATTCATGCAAGATCCAAAAACACATCGAGACCGTTTACGTAATGAACATGTTGTTGATAAATTCTTAACACGTATTTCTGATAAGAGTATTGATTTAAATAACTTGTATGAAGATAAAGATGGGTAATGTATTTATTATCATTTGTCTCATTTTATATATTAATTTTTGTTTTTTTTTTTAAAAAAAATAACTAAACTTTTCTTTCAATGTATTTATATATATATATAAAGACTTCGACAATCTGAAATTGAAACACTATCTGCATCCACTGAGTTTAGTGAATTTTATGAACGTTTACGTGTTATTAAAGACCACCATCGTAAATACCCTAATGAACCTGTTGAATTACCAGAAATGGAATTTATTCATATGAATCAAATTCATGGTAATGGTGAGGATGGTGAAGAAGACGGTAAGCTTTTCAATTTCTTTGTTAATATATAGATATAGATATATAGATATTTTAAAGGGAGAGAGAGAAAGTGAAAAATAACTTTTATATGCATCTATTATATATTTTTAAGAACTCGAAAAAAAGTTTTCTGGTGAAGAAAGTTATGGTCGGTACCTGGATATGAATTCATTACATGGAAAATATATTAATCTCAAGGATGTTAAAAAGTTGGAATATTTACAATATTTGAGCGATTTTGATGATTTTGCTAATGCTTATCCAAAGTCCATGAAAACAAGTCCTGAATATAAAGAGTAAGTTATTATTATTATTACTATTATTCACACCCCATTTTTTTTATATTACTAAATGGAATATTTTTAGGTATTTGAATGATTTGAGTGAATATTTATATTCATTTTTCCGTCGAGCAAAACCATTATTTGATCTTGCAGAATTGGAAGAAAAAGTACGACAAGAATTAGATGAAAAATGGGAAAAAGGTCAACTTGTTGGTTGGGAAGAAATTGGAAATGAAATGTTAGATCCAGAATTATATTGTCAAGCTTGTAAGTTATTAATTTTTCATGTTAAAGAAAAAAAAAGAAGTTTCATTTATATAAACTAATATGTGTGTGTGTATATATATATGTGTGTGTTTTTTTGTTGTGGATAGGTCAAAAACAATTTACAAAGAAAACTGTATATGATGCCCATTTGACAGGAAAAAAACATAGAAAGAATGCAGAAAAATTAAACAATGAACAATCAACAACAAAGGGTGACTCTGAAAATAATACAAAACAAGATCGACGAAAAGAACTTGCATGGAAAGAATTATTAATTACAAAATATGCTGAAGGTTTATCAGATGTCAGAGAAGAAACAAAAGCAAATGTGGAACGAAAACAAGCACTTACTGATAAAGAACGTACCGTAAGTATTCGTAAAAATTAAAAAGATATAGGTTTGAGACTGAGGAGAGGGATGGAGATGGGGATGAGAAGTAAAAATAGTATTAATTTTGAATTATATTTCGGGAAATTATCTATTCTATATAATAGCTTGAACAAGATCTAGAAGAAATCGAACTTGCAGAACAAGATTCAGATGATGATGAAGAAGATCGTATATATAATCCACTTAAATTACCCCTTGGTTGGGATGGTAAACCAATTCCTTATTGGTTATATAAACTTCATGGCTTAGGTGTGGAATATCCATGTGAGATTTGTGGTAATTATGTATATATGGGTCGTAAAGCTTTTGATAAACATTTCCAAGAATGGCGACATGCTCATGGTATGCGTTGTCTTGGTATTCCAAATACTCGACATTTCCATGAAATCACAAAGATTGATGATGCATTTTCTTGTAAGTAATTATATATATATATATATATATAAGGAAGGAAGATCAAATGATGATCATTTTACTAAACTAATTTTTTTTTATAAATATAGTATATGGAAAGTTAAAGAAAGAAAATGCTCAAGAAGATTTTGTTCCAGATTCAATGGAAGAATATGAAGATGATGAAGGCAATGTATTTAACAGAAAGACATATGAAGATTTACGACGACAAGGTATCATTTAAAAAGAAAAAGAAAAAGAAAGAAAGATGGATTGGATAAAATATGAACAAAAAAAAAGTTATCATTGATATTAAATAATAATGATAAAAAATTATTATTTATCTAAAAATATATATTTACAAACCATAAAAAAAAAAAACAAATCAAAAATAAAAATAAAAAGTACATGTACAAAACTTGATCATTCCTTCACCTCTCTTTTCTTCTATCTTTCTTTTAATCCGTTTTTTTTAATAAAAAAAAAGGAATTATATCACTCTTCATCTAAAGATGAAACGAAACCACCTTGTTGAAGTATATCAGCTGCTTGAAGACCTTTTAATACGGCATCATTCGGACATTTATCAGGTGCGAAATGTACCACAAATGAAACATTGGGTATATATAACTTGGGTAAAGTATTAAACGTTTGATTATCTCCATCTAACAATAACACATGATTTTGATTTTCCGGTCGATTGATCACTTCTGCCATAGCTCCTTGTTCAAATGAAGGACCTTTATTATACCATGACATTGTATCTTGGACATCACGTAAAAATTGTAAACTCCAACGTGAATTACGAATTAAAAATACACCAGCATTAATCATTTTATCTTGATGAGGTCTAGCGATCACCAAGTCATAATTATTATTATTCGTCGATTCACTGAGTTTTTCCAGCAAAGCTTCAACGGAACGACCTGGATCCATGACAACAGCATCCATATCCATCCAAAACAACCATCGATACTTTGGTAGTAATTTTTCAACAACATCGATTTTGCCCCATACAATCTTGCGATGTTTTACCAATTGTTGTTCAAATTCAGGTGATCGAGCCACAAAAGAATATCCATGTTGAAGGGCATAATGTCGTTTATTTTCTGCTGCCAATGTTGCAGAAGGTTCCATACAATTGTCATAAATATAAGAAGATGTTACTACGGCAATACTGGCTGGATCCCGATCATTCGGTCGGTCGGATGAATAATAATGTCGAGCACATGTTGGAACAGGTCGTAAACTTGTCCATCTTGCCAAATCTAAGAAATCTTTATCTTGATACACCCGAGAAATAACATGATCTTCAATATGGACTGATTCCACATTATTTTCCCATCGGATAAATCTTTGTGTTTCGCCTAAACGATCTTCTCTTATGAATTCAGGAATTAAACGTCCTTGTTCCTCTACTGCTTCTTCAGGAACGAGGAAAGCATCTGTTTCAGCTTTTAACACACCAGAAACAGCTCGATAATAAGTGTAGGTATTTGTTAATAAATGTCTAGAGACGGCAAATTGTTGTTGGATATGATCTCGCTTATTCATGACAAGTTGTGCTGCATCGGATCCAATAATAAAAGCCTGTCGATCATCATCGTTGCCTAAAAATGATCCCCATATTAAATTAAGTGGTTGATCCATACTGACAACATAGGGCATATTGGAATATTCGCCAATGACTCCTGCATCTAATTCTCGTTTAATGGCATGGAGTTGGAGAAATGTTTCAATATCTTGAACAATTAAATAATCATATTCGATTCGTCTTGTTGGTTTTAATGTATTTTCGACCTAATAGAATTTTGGGATTTCGTAATGAGAAATTAATATTCATTGTATGTTTGGTTTCTTGATAACTAAAAGTTAATATTCTTAGATTAAACTATATATGTATTCAAATGTTTTTTGTTTACCCATTCTAATACGGTTTCTTGTTCAAAAGGTACATCATTAGGCATTTCAACCATATCATTCCATTCCATTTTTTCAGTTTCATAACGTCTTCTTTCTGGTGTATTACTAGGTGGTGGATTACCATGAATCCAAAAAGTATAATAAACATCTGTATTATATCGCATACAAGGAATCAGATTATCGTGTAATCCGAAATAATTGGAACGGATTAAATTCCGCCGAGATTGATATGAAGCTTCGGAAGCAATGACCACGATATAAGCATAATGAATTGAACCATCTGTTGTTGTTTCTGCTGCAATTACTTTATCATCATCTTCATCAGAAAAGGGTGGTTTCTGTTGAATTTGATCTTGTTGTTCTGTAGTTGAAGGAGATGGTATGATTGCAACTGGTGCAGGTGCAAGAGGACCAGGAAGTTCTTTATTATAAGATGATGAAGGAGAAATAGAATAAAAATCTTTTTGACCTGATGATACATCTGATGGTATAAGAGGGACTGTGAGTCCAAAATCTTGATCATCATCTTCTGGAGTATTTGAAACAAGTCGAGCATTGAATGCTAATAAAAATAAAAGACATGTCAATAATAATAATAATATGGCTCTTTTTGTACTTGAATTATCAATCGATGATGGTGGTGATAGTCGTTGTAATGATGTCGATGATGATTGTGGTGGTATCCATAATGCTTCGTGTTGTGATGATGTTTTTTTTGTCATTCTTTTTGTGTGGGAAAAGGGAAAGAAAAGGTTTGGTTTTTTTTGTCGGTTGTTGTTGAATTCTTTCTTCCTTTGAGAGTAGGGCTGAAAATAAACAGGGCTCAGCCTCGCATTTTTTTTTACTTAAGCATTATATATATATATATTTCTAATCGTTGTTTCAACTTAAGTGGGTTATTGTTGTTTTCAACTGGTTTACTTTTTTTTTTTTTAACACAGCCCTTTTGACTTTTATACTTTCTTATCTATTTAACATATATTTCTATTTATTTAATAACATTATTATTTATTATGAAGCGTTCTTGTTTTTCTTTTGTTAGTCGTTGTTGTTTTACCATTTATAATAAAAACAAAAACAATAATAATAATAATAATAATAATAATAATTAAAAAATAAATCGAGAGATAAAAATACATCATAAAAATAGAGTTGTTAAAAAAGATTTTTTGTTTTATAAAGGGTCGGTTCCACAGTAGTTTTTTTTTTGGGGTCCAGAAAAAAAAAAGAGGCATAAAATGTCGATCTATATAAGGTTAATATGAAAAAAAGGGTTGAAAGTTATTATTTTGAAGTCTATACTGCATTTGTTTGTTATTGTTTTTGTTATTCTAATCTTTTCTTGTTTTGTTTTGTTATTTTTTGGTATAAAACTTTGCTTTGAAATTATTTGCATTTTAATTATATTATATTCTTTCTTAACAATAATTCACACACATGAGAATCCTTTAAAATAATGGTTGGTTGAATCTTAGGTAACGATCGTACAATGAATAATAATAATAAAAATACACACAATGGTTTTTTATTATGCAAGCCAAGCAAAAATTCTCAAAAAAACAGAGTAAATAAACAACAAACAAAGCCACGTCGACACGTGAGTGACTTAAACCATCAAAATCATTTAGCATATAAACATTAGCTTATTTTCACAAGTTGAATGAGTGGGAGATTAGTGAGTCTTGATATATGTAATAAATCTGATTGAAGCATTATTTTAAATTGTATAAATCTGACTGGATTACATTAACAAGGGTGGGGTTGGAATAGAGGTAGTTCTTATAACATATTCAACAGTGGGAAAAATAAACATTTGTATCATATGAAACTTCTCTGTAATTTTTTTTTCGGTGTTACACGACACCATACAGCTATGCTATGACTGGTTGGTATGGTTACTACATACAAAGCTTATTTTACTCGCTCCATATTTGTATACTTTGGAACATATATAGATAATTGAAATAGAATAACACAGGTCTATCATTAATATTCATCAACCTCTTCCTGCCTCGCTTCGCTCGGCTAAATGAGCCCCTTCGCTTCGCTTCGGGTCATTTAACGGCATACGGTTTCGCTGCGCATTCGCTGTAGAAAAAAGTGCTGTTTCCGAGGTTGTGGAAAAAAATGCTTTATGAGTTTGTAGAAAGAAAATAATCTACTTTAAGAAAACAACTTTTTTTTTCCTTTTTTTTTATCACTTTACTTATCTTAGTTTACCACTAAATTTAACTATGATAGCCTGACCTATTATTTATATACTAAATGATGTTAAACTGTTAATTTGTTATGTTGTATATTAATAATTATTGAGGAGAGAAAAACAAAAAATACGTAATAGTAAAAAAAAGAGTATACTAAAGAAAGAAACAAAAAATATATGACGGTGAATAAGAGAACGAAAAGTCTAAGTTGTAGTAGATGTAATAGTAGAAGATGTAGCAGTAGAAGATGTAGTAGTAGAGGATATAGTAGTAGTAGTAGATGTAGTAATAGGAGCGTTGGTTTGTTCAGCTAATGTTGCTGGTGGTGGTGGTGGCAGCAGTATCTCATGATATACAATATTGTCAGTAGATGGTGTTGTAGTAGTAAATAATGTCATATCGACAGCAATATATATATTATTTGGGTTTGTTGCTCTGGAAAGAGCAACATATAGTTGACCATGTGCAAATACATCTTCTTGCAGACGAATACCGACGTGCTCTAAGGTTTGACCCTGTGCCTTATGTATGGTCATTGCAAATGCTGGTCGAACAGGTAGCTGGCGGCGGCATAAGATGAATGGGTATTCACCTTCAGTTGTACACATATTAATGCGTGGAAGGAAATGCTCAGTACCTTCATGCCCTTGATCAATCTTTTTTACACCAATACTCCAATCAAGAAGTCTTGTAACAAAAACTTTAGTTCCATTACATAAGCCAGCATCAGGATCAAGATTTCGTAATAAGACCAGAGGCATTCCAATTTTGAGCTGTAAAGAATGTGAAGGGATACCGCTGGTGGTAATACTGTTCAAAAATTCAACAGGATAGCTTGCTGCAGCAGCTTCTGGATCATCATGATCAATAATTGTATCGTTGGAATTGTATGTGCGTGATGCACCAGGAAAAAGTGAAAATGCTGTATCATTAATGATATCGACGTCAATATTTTTTGCTGCTAAAATAGCTCTATTTTGGTATTCATGAGGTTGAGGATCAGGATTGCGGATGGTAGGATAGATGGTGTCAATCAATAACAATGGATCATTTGCGTCAATACACCACTCTTGCGGTATTTGTACTTGGTTAGTATGTGGTGCTCGACCATCACCAATTGCAAGTAGAGTATCTGCAAATGCTGCAGCAGCAGGATCGGAATTTTGTTGTACACGCATGTTTACTGTTAAGTGCAGCACTTGAACAGCATGCCAAAAAGAAGCAGAACGAATGGAATCAGCAACAACTTCTGACCGAGTTCCTTTTTTAACAACAGGAAGTAACTGACGAAAGTCACCACCAAAAACAACAACTTTCCCACCGAATGGAACATCATTTAAAGCAGGATCTAGTGCACCCATAATATCCCGTAGGGATCTGTCAACTGCTTCAAAATTATGTTTACTGCACATAACAGCTTCATCCCAAATAATAAGAGAGGCTCTCTGAATGAGATAAGCATGTGAACCACCAAGACGTAAATTACATGTAGTGTTATCATCGGCATTTAATGGAATTTTAAAACGACTATGTGCTGTACGCCCACCAGGAAGCAGAGTAGCAGCAATTCCAGAAGAGGCAACAGGTAATGCGACTTGATTTTGAGAGCGGACGTGGCTTAAAAGTGCTTTGAAGAGCTGAGATTTTCCGGTTCCACCAGGGCCATTTACAAAAAAAACATGAGGGTTATATTCTGTGTCAGGTGCATTAATAGCAGCAGTAATGGAATCAAACGCATGGCGCTGTCCTTCATTTAATCCTGGTATCAGTTCGCGTGCAATACGCTCCTGCTCTTCTACATTATACTCACGTCTTTCAACGATTTCTAATGATTGTAGCTGGGGTAGACGATCTAATTCGGTTATGAATTCTTGTGGCATAGAAGGGAACTCAGAAAGATGATGCCCTGTTGCTTGTAATCGAGTCTCTATATCACCAAGTGTACGCTGATATATCTGATCAAGTTGATTAGGTAATAATTCTTCCTCGTTTCCAAGAGATAATTCTCTGCGCATTTGAAAAAAATAATCATCAGCCATCCGTTCACGATGGTTGGTCCATAAGGTAAGTGGTTCAGCAGGTGAAGAGTTTATCAAAATATATACGAAAAGTGCCCGAATTGCAGCTGCTGATGGTGCAATAAGAGAGGTCTCAGTCAAACAGTTATTCCACTCCTGATCAGATTCCAAAAAACCATAAGCAACTGCAGCTTCTTGAAATGTAGAATGGACAATGCCATCCTTTGTTCGCAATGCTTCAAAACTGATTGGTCCTTGAATATGAAGAAGAAGAAGGCGAAGAGCATATAATGGCATATTGGTAATCGAAGCAGCATATATACGTGTGACAACATTTTGTACTGGTGGATTTGTACGTGGATTCCATTCTCTATTTCTATCATTCCAAGTATAATGGCAAGGAATTTGTGGATATGTATATTGAATTGGAGTACCTTCTTCAGCATGGCGGTTACAAAGAGCAAAAAAGCCAAGAAGCTTGGTTCCAGTAGCAGCAGCATCGCGAGCCAATTCAAGTTCTTCAGGCGTCATATCACCACGAAACGTGACCATCTGTTCTCCAGGCAGATGTATATCCAAACGCACTACCATAGGATGGTGCATGTGAACTCTAAATTGTAAAGTACGCCAAACGGCTTCACATGGTCCAATGTATCTAGCATTTTGATACTGAACTACTTCATCAATAACTTCGTTCTGCTCCGCCACATCACCTGTTGTAGAATTATTAATAGTTGTTGTTTCAAGTTGTGCTCTATCAGATCCCTTGGTAATGTATTTACAAAGATATTTAATAGCCCGTGCAGAGGTACATATTTCAGTGTTTATATGAGCATCGTATTTTTGACTAAGATATGGATTATATGGAACAACATGGCGGTTATCAGCAAGAAAATGAGTTCTCTCAAAGAGATGTTGGCGTTGGTTGTCTTGGCGTCGATACATTGGGTATCCATCTCTACTTATACGAGTTTCAGCATTAAATGGCTTTGGATAGTGTTGTGAACAGCGACCATCTTTCATACAAGGAGCATTTCGACCTGCATCTCCACATGGACCATGAATCATACATGAAATCACTGTCTGATATAATTGAGGATGGGTCACTGAATTTGGGATTTCTGCAGATACAAATCGGTCATAATCGGTGGGAATATGAGGGCGATCTTGATCGTGCAAAATAAGTAAAATATGTATATGCGGAAGTCCTCGTTTTTGAAATTCTACAGTTGCCACATATCCTTCTACCCGTCCAAAACATTTTGACTCCTTTATATCATGCAATAATTCAGTGACCTTCATATTGAAAACTCGAGCGCAAATATCAGGTCGATCATAAGCCTTCTGACCAGGATGAAGTTCTGCAACTATTTCTGGCCACTTTGGATTACATGTGAAAGTGATGAAGAGGGTAGGATTTCCTCTTTGGCGAATAATCGCAAGACCATCTTGAAGCATTTGCTTCATATAGCGCGGACCACCTGTAAAAGACGAAGGTAGAATAACTGATCGACCAACTTGGCGAGGATCTACTGCATCACCAATGCCACTATATAATTCAGAACGTAGATCTTGTTGATGAGTTGAGATGTAAAGCAAACGGGAACTTTCAATACGTGCATAATTATCGACAACAAATTGTTGAAACAGTCTACCAAAATGATGGCTAAATGTATCACCACGGACCATCAGCATATAGGCACAGAAATCGAGCAAAGTGACATTGGCTGATTGATTATCTGCTGTTTGGCATCTCATTCCATTATACCAACCGCTTTCACCATATGGAAACATAAGGACATAGTGGAGTGGCATGTAAGATGGGTGAAGAGAGCTGATTTGGCGAATTCCTTGAGTCCGATCATTAATAATAATATCATGCGGCGTTATTGAGCCGTCAACTGCGCTTTCGACCACCATTGCTGCTACTTCCGGATATGCTTGCTGATCATATCGTCGCCCTAATTCTCTTGCTGCGCGAATAACAACATTGATAGATCCAAAAGGACGATCTCTATATACTTCTGATGCTGTTTGAAGAGTAGTTGCAAAAGGATTATGCGTTTCTACCACACGCTGTAACATAGCAATTGTATCAGGGTTCAACCCAGAACGCAAAGAAGTTCGTCTTGCCAGTTGCTCTTGTGTATCTGCAAAATATATCTGTGCAAATTGTGCCTGTGCATGTGTAGTCGCTCTCAAGGAACCAAGACAATGATACATAGTTCCATTGATTCTGAATGTAGAAACGCCATTTCTTCTGTTTGCCAAATCACGATCCCAGTTAGCACGAATAGAAGCAAATGCGAAAAGATTGTTATAAGCTCTAATGTGTGTATGGAAATCTGAAGCATTCTCATTCGATTCATCATGGTTTGTCAAGAGTTCACGTAATGGTGCAGGAGGAGCGCGAGGAAGAGGAAGACGTATTTTTCCTTGTGTACAGCAAATACCAAAGCGAGGATTCAATACAGAAGACGATTTTACACGTTCATCTATCCACATCCGGGCATTACAAAAAGGACAATTGACATTCATATTAGGAAAAATATGACGACGGTAGTTGTTGCCACGTGTAAAGCTGATGTTTGGACCAAAAATATGCTCAGGTACAAAAGGAACTGTACATGCAATTTGGAATTGAGCACCATATTCCGATTGTACATTACTTGTATGAAAAGGGCAGGCACGATTGTTAGAGCGCGAATGCTCGGGTGACCCACATCGAGGACAACATACTCGTGTTGGAGTAGCAGTTTCATTGTTTGTAGGTTGAACATCATCATTTACATCGATACCCTCCTCAGTAGCTATATCGTTAATAATTAAAAATATTTCTCAGTATTCAAAAGTAACCATATAATGTGATCCTCTTAGCAACACTTGCTCATATTCACACCCCTGTATCCACATGGATTTATAACTCTATTAGCTGCAATACCTTCATTAGAAGTAAGTAGGTCTGGAGTAGGATTTTCGATGATGATATCCATATTGTTTCCAGCCAAAGAAGTCTAATTTTAATGTGAATAATAATAGAAGTGAATAACACGTATAACAAAAATAGCAGCAGTAATTTAGGTATGGTCATCAGTTTACATTTTCAGATTCAATTCTACGACGAACATTTCTTTCATTCAAACGGCAGCCATGGAATGTAATGCGTCGATGAGTAGTGGAACCACATCGGCACTGAGAAGTTTGTTGTAACTGCTTAATTGATTTATTGATTCATTAAAATAGTAATTAATAAGATGGCTCAACTCAATCGCTTTCTCCTGAGAAATGCTATTTCCAATAGTTCACCACCATTTGCTTAATTGAAGTGCAATCGACTAAAAGTTACCTGTTGAGAACTCATTAGTAATTAGTAATAATCTTTATTCAAGTATATTGAAGTGAGAGAGAAAAAGCTAAAAAAAA
Source organism: Circinella minor (assembly GCA_016758965.1). Classification (NCBI taxonomy): domain Eukaryota; kingdom Fungi; phylum Mucoromycota; class Mucoromycetes; order Mucorales; family Lichtheimiaceae; genus Circinella; species Circinella minor. Next base: position 4,424 of record JAEPRB010000145.1, on the reverse strand, counting down.
ATAGCTGCTATGACAAAAAAAAAAAAAGAGGGGCGGAGTGATAGGTATTTCCTTTTTTGTCTTGTAACTCGTAAGTACCATTTCATTTTTAATAGAAGATTATACTTCTTTTACTGCAGTTTCTCCTTTTAGTTCTTTATCACAAACCGCAGCATGTCTTTATATAATGTGTTATAGACTAAACCCAAGTCTATAGTAATTCCAGGTCACTTTATGATACAATGGAAATAGAAAAGTGATAAAAGTGAAAAAGAGATAAAAGGACTTGTTTTTATTATTAATTGAGGGTTATAACTATTTATATGGGCTAAGCCCAATTAGGGTTCTTCATCTCATCTGCTATCTGCTTATCCGATCCACATCTGCATCCGAAAGAGCGGATACGGATAGGCATTTGCAGATGCAGATAGGTATGGTATCTGATCTGACTATCCATTCTATCTGCAAGTGTTCAGGTGTTTGGTTTTTCTTTTTTTTTTTTTTTTCAAAAAAAAAAGTTGTTTCAAAAGATATCAATATACAGCATTGAAAGAGCAAGTAATAATTTTAGTTCATTGTTGAAGGAATAGTAAGTTATAAGTATTAGATAAAATAGTTGATTCATTTGCGAGATCCATTAAAACTTTTAGATCTATACTCATTATTTGACCTAATTCCCGAAATGTTAATTCCTAGTCATCATTCCATTTTGTATTACTGATATCACATAATATCCCGTTCATGCAACAACATTTGCTATAGATAATAATAATAAGATATTTTATATTTTTATTATCATATTTCTCATTATTCCTTATAATTCAAGATCACAAGGCCATGTCATTACTTCATCCTGGTCATCAGCATAGAATAGAACTTGTGCATGTACACCACATCGTGATCATGCTTCAACACTATGGTAATTTTGATCCATCAGTATTATAGTTCTCATTTTACAATACCGATTACCAACAAAACGTCGTCCTTTACCGGTATTTGTATAATGAACGAGATGATCACCATACACGTCACGATAAAAATTCAATAATAAGTTATACAATCGCTCTGGCATAAATGTTTTACTTCCACAGTTGCGAGAATATGCATCTGGCGGTAAAAGCTCGCTTCCAGTGATACTACCAGCATTTCTAATATCAGTTGACTATGTATAAAATTCATGTGGATTGAACTGACGATGGTTGACATCAACCCATTCCTCGATCTTTGCCTCAAAATCTAGCTGCAAAAACAATCTCTTAATGCTCACAGACAAAGGTTGGTATGTAAATTCTTTTATAGGTCTACGATGATTAGCAATGACTTTAAACAAATTATTCTCATATATATTAGGATAGGGGATATCATTATTAGGACAAGTTGTTGGGGAGTTAAGATCGGACAGAAGGAACAAGCAATGGTAACAAGAGCAAGACTGCATCCACATAGAGCAAATTCGAAGCATGCATTTGATGCATTATATTTGCCATACATCAATTCATGCTATATCCGAATGGGCAAAAGCTGAGTATCATTACAGGTAATTTATTATAAGCTTATAACAAAAAAATAGCATTTGATTTACCTTACTTACTTTATATTGAAATTATATAGCTTCCCATTCCTGCTTCATTCAAGCAACGACTCGGCGTAGCTAAAAATCACCAGAAAGTCGTGACGTAAATTAAATTATACATCCGCAATTTTTATAAAACTTTTTTTTTGTTTGTTTACTTTCCTCTTTGACCATGGCTGCCATTCCTTCAAACCCCCAACATTTCTCTAAAGGTTCGTTACTTGATGAACTAGGTTTTATCTCAAAAGAAACTCCCAATTACGACGTACATCCTTTTCATAAAAGCTTTAACACTGAAGAAGAATGGCAGTCATGGTTTAAAACAGTTCCTCAAAATCATGCCACATTTATTCGTAATGGTTTTAGCTTGGGCAAAGCAACTAGTAATAATAATAATACCAATGATAATAACAATAACTATAGCAACAGCATCAATAATAGCAACAATAATAATGATAATGATAATAATAACAATGAAAAGTCAGAAACAATTGGTCGTCCTGCTGTATATCATATGAAGTATCGTTTTATTTGTAACCATGGTGGAAAACCTCGTAAAGCATCAAGTGCTTCTTCTTCGTCATCATCATTATCATCAACACCTCTTTCTAAAAGACGCAAACGTGATCCAACCAAAATGATTTCTAAAGTTGATTGTCCTGCTAAGATTGATTTATATAAGTATCCAGATGGTTCATATGAAGTTGTTTATTATTGGTGTCACTATAATCATGATCCCACAAATTCAGAAGATATTATTACATCTCGTTTACCTGAAGAAGCTCGCAAATGGATTATTGAACGTGTTGATAAAAATATGGACTGGGAAGCTATACAGAATGCATTGCGTTTGACGCGTAAAGAAAGAGATTATGTATGTTTTGTAAACTTAATATATGATAATAATGATGTAATACTAATTGTTATAAAAAACAAATGTATAGCTTGATAATAACCCAAACTTGTTGCCTGTGTCAGAACTTATTCATTATAAAGACGTCCAAAATCTCATTCAAACAAAACTTGCTCGACTTTCAAAAAAAGCAGCACTCGATAAAGATAGTGTACGGCTTTGGCTTAAGTATCTTGATGATGAAGGATATGATGTATTGTCAAACGTTGATGAAGATAATAATAGATTTACAATTGCTTGGATATCCAAATGGCAAAAACCAGTAAGTAAAAATGATCTGTTGTTAATTGATGATTTATTTTGATTGATTCGATATTGATTATTATGGTATTTCTCTTTAGATTCTTCAAAGGCAGGATATTGTTTGTGTTGATTCGACCCATAAAACATGTAAATCATTTATTCGAAGTTCTGATAGTTGCTATTTATTTACCATTGTTTGCAAAAATCTTGATACAAACAAAGGTTGTCCTGTTGGCTTTATGATAACAAACTCGGAAACCACATTCTCTGTTGCTAGTTGGTTTGAATGGTTAAAAAGTGTCATCAGCTTTGTCCCTAAGTCTATAATGATCGATTGTAGTCCTGTTGAAATAAATGCTATAAACCAAGTATATGGTGATGTTGTTCAGGTTCTTTTGTGTCATTGGCACATTAAAAGAGCATGGGAGAAACATATAAAAAAAATGGTAAGTGAATTTGGTTTTATTTTATATATGAAACGTTGTTTGTTTTGGTACGATGTATTAACTTGTAACTCATTGTTTTAATTTTTATAAGATCAAAGTCGAAAATTCTACACATGAAACAAAAGAACAACAACGGCAAGCTCGTAATTCTTTGAATCTTTTGATGAATTGTGATAGTATTGATATGTTTGAGCTTCTATGGGATTCGTTTAAATCAATGTGGCACGATGTAAATGGTTATGTTGAATTCTATGATTACATGTACCAATATTGGTACCCTAAAAGAGAAAAATGGTGTAAAGCTTGGAGACCTGTATGTATTAACGGTTCATGTATTAATCAGCTATTAATATGAATATATTTAAAGAATGTTACTAACTGTGATTATTTTTTATTAGAATGCTATATTCAATACAAATAATTTAATAAAAAGTTGGCATAGTCATTTAAAAACCGTGTATCTTGGTCATTCTCGTAATCATCGTGTTGATCGCATTATATATATATTAGCTGAAAAAGTGGAATTGGATTTTCGCAGAGATGCATATCAAATAAGACATGGGATCAAACCTATCTGGTTGTCAACAAAGGAAAGAACAAGAAAAAAACTCGCTTATGATCTGTCTGAAGAAGATGCACGTAATATGGTAACAATTAATGGTAATATGATTAAATGCAAGTCTTTTACAACATCAACTACCTATTATTTATTATCTTTACAGCAATATGGTCCTGCTGAGTTTACTATTGTTTCATGTACATGTCCTGATTTCAATTTATCTCGTATCATCTGTAAACATATGTTTCTTGTCAATCACATCAACCAAATCCCTATTCAAACACATGCTTTGAAATACAATCCTATTGCTCCCATCCCACCACAACAATATATTGACTGGAACACGAACCAAGAATTACAACAATTATTATCACAAGCTCTTAATAGATGTTATAATCATGTTACAAAGAAAAAATCCAAAGTAAATAATGAACAATTAGAACAAATAATACTTCTTTTAAATAATACACACTCGAACTTGGAAAAAATAACTGATCCACATAAACACCCTGATAAACAACATTGAAGTTTTCTTATTTACTCATACTTTTTTCTTTTCTTATATGTATATTTTTTTATTCGTCTTTTTTTTTGTTATATATTCCTTTTCCTTTCCTTTCCCTGATACTTAAAAGTATCAAAATAAAATGTTTTAAACATGTTTGTTGAAAATGTATTTGTGAAAATGTTCTTTTTGTCATTTTATTTTCT